>ML814537.1:109010-123590 GCA_009831015.1 Picea engelmannii | reverse complement strand
TTTGTATTCACTTTGAATTATAATACACTCATTACTTCACTTTATTATTTACCTTTTAAAATCTTTTAAACCACTTTGACTACTTTGACCTTTTGGGGCTTCTAGATGACATATGAGGGTCCTCCAACTTTGTAAGGCCATAAATCTCAAACCATGAGGAGTTATGTGATGTTCCACATACCACCAGAAATGGAATGACATGCAATATCCATATAGAATATTATTCTCTAAAAATATATCATAATTCATACCGTTATCCATCAAACAAACTTGGGTCCATTACCCAAACTTGGGGTCTCCAACTTCTCATGGCCATAACTCTCTAACCGTGAAGAGTTATGTGACGTTCCACATACCAATGGAAATGGAATGACAAGGAATATCCATATAGGATAGTTTTCCTAAAAAATTCATTGTCCTTCATCTCATTATTTCACAATTAAGCACGGGTTCTCTTACTCCGCAAAGCATCTTCCCATGAGGGCTTTCACCATAAGGGAACCTGTTGAGTCTCAGTTTTGACACTTCTAATGCCCTATATTAACCTCTATCTGAGCCTATTTTACCTATACTATGAGTATATACCCGACTGTTTCTTCCATAAATACACTTGATTACCTTGTTCATGTGCATAAGGGGTAAATTATGATTAAGGCATGATTTGTTTAGTTTTCTTGAGTTAATTTGATTATATGATTGATTATGTATGATCCTAATCACTTTGAATCTTAATCAGCTTCATATGGTACTAAAACCTTGCCTATAGGATTTCGGTACTAGTTTTTCTAATCCGGTACCAAGGCTTCACCTATTCTGGTACCAGCCTGTGCTAATCCGGTACTAGACATAATTCAAAATTTTTGAATGTTTCTAGAAGAAAACAAGGCTCATGGGTTTTGTCCAGAGCGATGTTTTCATGTGGAAACATGAGTCGTAATTCAACCATCTCGCATGTGTGGACCTCTAGCTCAGGGGGAATGATTTTGCCAAAATTAGCAAAAAAACTCAAACTGCCAACTTGCGCCTCGATTTTTGTGCATATGGCATCAGATCTAGAAATTATAATACATGGGTTTTGTCTAGCATATGGAAAATTGAGTAAGACTTGGGCATTTTTTCAAAATTAGAATTGGTTTGGGAGATATGGGTGGGGGACTAACTCGAATCTGCCCAAATTGTTAAAAAACACAGATTTTGGGGATTTATCCTAAAATTGTAAAAAAAGTTTTCTTAGCTTGGGGATTCAGTTTCATCCATCCATCCATGGATTTTATGTATAAATAAGACCTCATAGGTCTAAGTAGGAAGCAATTACTATGATGTAAGATTGGTTCTTGGAGAATGATACACATTGTGATGTTGAATGAGATGTTGGACTACTGATTCAATCAATCAATTGAAGGAATGCAAATGTCATTTTGTGGAATTCATGGGAATGAGTAAAGTGCTTTATTCTGCAATCTCTTTAGAGGTACCTTGTTGGTTCGGCAAGGGCCCACCGCCCCAACCAAGGTAAACCTCCCTGCATATGTTTTGTGTGATTGTGTGAGTATTTTATAGTTGTGTGTGTTAGTGATCTTTAATCCATTTTCAGAGTCCAACATTGATTTAATTGTTTCTGGATTGGTGTGAATAGTCAGGTGTTAGATCAAATAGATATTTTATTCTCAAACATTGAAGGTTTCCATTTAATTATTTGAAGTGTGGATTGATATCTTGAGTTTATGATTGCAGTAGATTTAATACATCAAGGAATCAGAAGACTTCATATCTCATCTTCATGCTTTGTAATGAAGTCTCTCAGTTATGTTGAATGTTCCTTGTACTGGTTTGTTTGAATTGCATGAAGATGGAATTGATTTTGATTTCAAGAGTGATTGGAGTTGGTTGCTATTTACTGTTTTAATTACTACAGGAGACAAGATTCTCAAATTCATCTCTTTAATTCATGAGCCTGGAATGAATAGACTTGTTTCTCTAGGATAGAATCCTTTTTGATTGATTGTTTGTGTGAAGAAGTCTCATTATCAATTTTCTCTGCTAAGTTTGAAGTTGTGTGAAGCATTTAGATAAAAATAGTGTTAATGGATGATTAGTTTAGTTGCTACATAGGACATATCTGAGTTCATCTTTTCATTTCATGAGCCTATAATGAACACACTTGGCATGTGAGCAAGAACCTTTTCGATTGAGTGTTTGTTGAGAGTTTTACCATGAACTTTATTATTGTTGAAGTGTGCCCATATTTGCTTGCTAGTTGTTGTTAAGAGTAATAGCTATAGATAACTAAGTCAAAGTCCATATTTCCATTTCATGAGCTTGTAAATGGATAAGTTATTATCTGAGCAAGATCTTTCGGATGCATGATTGTTAAGATTTTGTTTGCAAGTTTTTCTTTCTAATTTATGAATTGTGTGAAGAGTGTTATATTTGAAGTGTGAAAACAAAGTATTGGTTTTTATATGGTTTTCTTGATTGAACTATACTCATCAGACATAGGAACCTATCTGTTATTAGCACATATAGTACATCAACTCTACTGATTACGAATCTTGGTTGATAATTTATGTTTGGTAATATATTATGCAAATAATTGCACCAACAGGACCACTTTGGAGTTCATCCACCTTTACTTCTTATCAACCATGACAAGACAATAATGAGTCATATTTGCATCAAACAATCTTGGGTCCATTACCCAAACCTTTGTGTTGTGGGGCTTCCTTCAAGGGTTAACATCAATGACAACCAACCTTAATTAACAATTGGGGCCAGATGTCACAACCCCATCTCCCTTTTCTGGACACGCTTAATCTTCCATATTTGGCTAAGTTAATGAATGACCCAGTGAGTCACGATCCTACATGGCCCCCAGTCCCCACCAAAATTCCTTCAGACATCCTGAAGTTTGAGGGTAAGAATGGAGAGGATCTTGGTGATCACGTCACTACCTCTCACCTTTGGTTCTCATCAAACTCCCTTAATGACGATTCTATTCGTTTGAGATTATTTCAATGCAACCTCATTGGAGTTGCTGTGAAATGGTATATTGAGATACCCAAGGGGGCGTATGGGACTTTTAGTCAGTTGGTAATGGTCTTTCTTAACCACTTCCAGTTGCCCATTCGTTATGATGTTGGCTTAGAATTGTTGTCAAATTTACGCCAGGATACCATCACTCATATCTGGGACCATATCCAGGAGTGGCATAGATGGAAGAGGTTGATTAAGACCCCTATACCCCCATCCTTTCTTTTAGAATGGTTTCTTAAGTCTTTTCACCCTCCTATCTCGAAGGACGTTTCTACTTAGGAGGTTACCACTGAGGAGGAAGAGATCTTTAGGGCCCAATAGTTATATTTTATTTATGCTCAGTCTAGGATGTTATACCTTCTTCCTGACGCACCGCGGTCTAATTACGACCCTAGGAAAAAGCCCGAACCTCATTCCGATGGAATTGTAGGTTCCGCCAATGTAAAGTCTGCATACTCGATGACAAACTAGTTGAAAGACTTGTCTTTAAGCCAGTCTACAAGAGGACCAGCCTCGTCTATGTCTTCCAACCCCACCCAGTCGACGAATGTACACTCAGTGCAATCTTCGGCCAACCCGAATGGTAACCAACAACCGAGAGGGAATAAGAAGAAAGGATGTAATAACCGTATGGGTGGGAAAAATGGTAATAAACCCAAGGAAAATAATAATAATGAGAAGACGGGTAGTAATGCTGGAGAGGGAAAACGAAAAAAATGTAAGGTGAAGTTTCCCTGTAAGATTTGCATAGATGATCACCTTACCCATTTGTGCCCCAAACTTCGAGAAGTTGCGAGGATATTAGCTCAATTGCCCACCGTGTTGACGAATCCATTCCCACATAATCAACACTTAGCCTCGATCTCCTCAAACGCTGAAAATGCGACTGGTGGAGGTCAAAACCAGCAATCGCAAGACGGTGAACGTTTATGTATCAATATGGTCGATGTGAAAATCGATGTAGCCACTCGATCTCAAGACTATAGTTCTAAATAAAGTAATCCTGGTCTAGAATCTGCCCCTCCTCCAGAGATGACTTTACAGATTGAGAAAACGGAGCCACCGCCTCATATTTTGAAAGGAGTACTTAAGCACTCTACCCATTATCCAAATGCTAGAGCCACCCAGAACTACTCTATTGTTGAGGACCTGGGCCAAATCCCTTGTGTGATGTTGGCTTTGGAGGTACTCCAAACGTGTCCTTCATAGAGGAATGCCTTACTCTCTACTTTAGAACCCAGTGGCTCAAATATTATCAAGTTTGATGTCATAGATGTTAAGCCCCGCTTGCCTTACCATGTGGCTTTCCAAATCCATGTGGAGTATTGAAAGTATACCATCAAACGTGCGGTTGTTGATGAAGGAGTTGCTACGTGTGTGATGTCCATGGTTTGTTGGAAAGCTCTCGGTTCTCTAACCCTTTCCAAGTCATCTAACATGTTGACTAATTTTGACAGTCATTCCTTCCACCCTCACGGTATTCCCCATGTCTTTCTGGTCCAATTGGTTGGGAAGATCGTAGAGGTGGAAGCATAGGTAGTTGATGCACCTCTTGATTATAACCTACTACTAGGTTGCAATTGAACTTATGCTATGATATTTGTCATGTCGTCCATCTTCCGTACTCTTTGTTTTCCTCATGAAGTGAATATTGTGACGATCGATCAGTTATCCTTTGCGTACTCTAGTCCTAATGCATCTCTTGGACCATCGATCCATGTGATTGACAATTATTAGCCAACAATTAAGAATATCAGTGTTGGAATGTATTCTTCCCTTATGGGTACTTTCAACTTCTTGGCACTAAATCATCACGTTTATGCCATGTCCAGTAGGCCCATCTTGACTGGGAGGTCCATTCCTTTCTGCACGTGTTATTTTAATGATCCGTGGACCCTACCTTCCCCAGCTATGTCTGGTGAAGGTCAATCACATGTTGGGATGGCCATGCCACTATTGACAGTAGATATTGTATATCAAGTTGTTCTCAACTCTTCTGCTAATCCCGATCCTGTTCCCTCATTGATGGAGGAGGAGGATCTTGTGTCTAGGCCCATGTGGGACACTTCGTTGTCTTGTTCACATGATTTCCTTGATGAGACTTTTTCCTTGGACGAAGCCATCATCGAAGCCATGAATGGTTCCAAAAAACCTTAGGATGACATGCATCACCACTCTTATTTTCTCCCAAATCTTGAAAGAATCAAACAAGATGACTTTCAATCTACTTTGAGTGAGATAGTCGGTCATGTCGTAGTTCCACTTGATACACACGACATTTATGCCGAAGGAAATATGGCGATCATTTCTCCTACCATCATGATCAACATCTCTCATAACCCTGGTAAGGTTGAAAATGTAAATATCGATTTGGATTGTTCGCCAGAGGAAATCCTGATCTACACCGAGATCTTCAAGGAATTTTGAGACACATTTTCTTGGTCCTATGAAGATATTCTAGGGATCTACCCTCGTATTTTTGAACATGAGATTATAAATTATCTGGATGCTAAACCTTTTTGGAAACCTATTAGAGTTTTCAATCCTTGAAAGGCCCCTGTTATTAAGGAAGAGGTGGAGAAACTACTTAATGTTGGCTTCATCTACCTGGTTCCCTTGACCGAATGGGTATCCAAGCCTGTTCCTGTATATAATAAGCAAGAAACCATCCGTGTATGCATGTATTTCCATGACCTGAATAAGGCATGTCTGAAAGACAACTTCCCCACACCTTTCATCAATCAGTTCCTTGACGAGTGTACGAGAAGCGAGGTATTCAAAATATGTCATTACTATATAATTCAGTTGAACCCTCATAAGTGCATCTTTTGCATTAAGTCTGGTCATCTTTTATGTTTTCTAGTTTCTGAGACTGGGATCATGGTGGATCAACTTAAGGTTGAGGCAATACTTCGGTTGCCTCCCTCGCGCACGATTAGACAACTTCAGGGTTTATAGGGGAAAGATAACTTTCTTCGTAGGTTTATAGTGAACTATGCCACTATCACTAAAGGTTTCATGTGTCTTTTGAAGAATGACACCCCTTTTATCTGAGATGAGTGAGCCGAGGAGTCCTTCGATGCTTTGAAGAAATATTTGGTGTCAGCACCTCTACTGAAGCCTCTTGACTACAATAGAGGTTACTTTCTTTATATCACCACATCTAATGATACGATTGGTATGGTTCTAGTTCAGGAGGATGATGAGCTCCATGAGCACATCATTTATTATCTCAGTCAAACTTTACTCAGTCCTTAACTTAATTACACTCACGTTGAAAAGATAGCTTTGGCTTCCGTTCACGCAGTCCAACAGTTGCATCATTATATATTACTTTGCAAGACTATAGTGGTTGTTGATGTCAATCCATTTCAATACATCCTAAACTGACGTATCATAGGGGGGAAATATAATAAGTGGATTGTCATTTTACAAGAGTTTGATCTCTATTTCGCTTCCGCGAAATCCAATAAATCCCTAGTCTTTGCAGAGTTGATATCCGATTTCCCACAATTAGATGAGGACATTATCCATGTTGATTTGTTTGCGGATGAACACATTTTTCTTGTCTCGTCATCTGACCCCTGGTATGGAGGCATCGTTCTCTATCTTCATACCTTGAAGTTCCCTCAACATCTCTCATGAGATGAATGACGACATATAAGGTACCAATATAAGAAATATACTATCGTCGATGACACTTTGTATTGCTGAGGAATAGACGATATCTTGTGTTTTTGTTTAACTCACAGAGAATTTGAGTCTGTTTTGGATGATTTCCACAGTGGGGCTTGTGGTGGTCATCTATCTGGGATTGCGACAACCCAAAAAATATTGCGATCCGGTTATTTTTGGCCTACAATATTTAAATATTGCATTGAAGTGATTAAGAAGTGTCACCCCTGCCAGGTGTTCACTCAAAAAATTCACTCGCATCTAGCCCCTCTTCATCTAGTCTTTATCGTTGGTACCTTCACCAAGTGGGGGGTGGACTTCGTCGATTGCAACCCAACTTCAGCTAGGGGGCATTGACACATTATTGTGGTCTTCGACTACTTTACTAAGTGGGTTGAGTCCATGCCTACAGTTAAGTCCGATGGGAAGACTGCAACCTTCTTCGTATTCAATCAGATTATTGCCCGGTTCAATATCCCGAGTGAGATTGTCACTGACCATGGCAGTCACTTTTAGAATGAGATGATGGAAGAACTAGCAGCTAAGCTGGGGTTTAGACATGGTCATTCTTCTCCCTATTATCCCTAGGGAAATGGACAAGTAGAGGCCACCAACAAGTCTCTCAATACCATTTTGCAAAAAACTGCCAGTAAGAGTAAATCCGACTGTCACATCATGTTATATCCTGCACTCTGGGCATACCAAACGTCGGTCAAGACTTCCACCAGATTTTACCCTTTCCAACTAATACATGCTGTGGAGTCGATTTTACCTATTGAATGTGAAATCCCTTCTCTTAAGTTGTAGTCGCGCTCCTACTTGACACTTTCGATCTCTAACGATGCCTTGTACACCTAGAGAGTCTCGATGAGCAGTGTCAAGACGCCTCTATGACTATCGAGGAAAACAACTGATGTGTCAAGGTCCAATACAATAAGTCTGTATGACCTCGTTTGTATGTCGAGGGAGACTTGGTCCTATTGTATGATCGATCCAAAGAACCACTAGGGGCAGTAAAGTTTAAGCCCATGTTGCACTATCCTTATATCGTGCGACGTGTTCTAGAAAAAGGAGCCTATGAATTAGAAGATTATGAATGGAATAAGTTGGCCAAGCCCATAAATGGGTTCTAATTAAAAATATATTACACATGAGCCCTAGGCTTGGGCGAAATTCTCTGTATACTAATGTAATTTAGTGTATATATCTCTTTTCTTTTTCATCTTCGGGTTTCTTATCAAGTTTACTTGGTTAACAGATGTCAACGAAGTCATCGGTCTACTTAGGATTCATAGACAATGCCAATCATCACACATGGAACTTGGCTTCCGCCACTTGGGTATTTTACTCACCCAAGGGTCTACTGGTGTCTTCAGGTGGCATATTCCTAGGTCCATCCATGAATAATGTGGCCAAATATAGCATCGTGATAGAAATTTTGTGTGATTCTATCTCACATGGTATTCATTCATTAGAAGTTTGCCTGGATTCCCAGTTAGTAGTACGTCAGTTGACTGACCGTTACCGCGTGCATGATCCTATGTTACTCCGACGATTCCTACAGGTACGTCTTTTAGAACGACAATTTGATTTTATTACATATTATCATTATCCTAGGATTTCTAATCATGTATCCGATGCGTATGCTATCTTTGTTTTAGATTGGTATTTGTCACATAATTAAAAGCAAAGAAAACGATCTAATCAATGTAAACATTGTAAAATATAAGTAAAGATGAAGATCCTCTTTTAATTATTTCAAAAAATATGGTGTTTATAGTACAAAATGAGGCTAACACCCTCAATACACATATACAGTTGGTATTACAATATCCCACGATATCTATGCCTCTAGTGCCATATGTGTGTCATGGTAGCAAACCACAGCATTTGTGAGACATCAAAAGAGTCATACCCATGCTCTGGGTACACCAACCACTTGTCGTTGCATGGCTTCAGGCAGATCCTCTACCTAAACCATGGGTATCCTGTGAGTCAAACATGACAGGTTTCCCTGCACGTTTTGTAGGACCCTCTCAGCCTCTCCTCCTGCCACCTCATCTCCTCGGTTCCTTCGTCAATGTCGAGGGAATCCCTTTGGTCATCGCGAACCCACGTCTACAACACACAAAGTCTAGTCAATACTTAAGCACCATCCAAAAATATTTTTTTCCTAATTATACAAAAATACAAAAAATGAAATATGTAAAACATTGTTGACATACCTATGCCACTGTAGGTAGACCCTGGTGGAAGTGGCATGTCTATATCTCCTATGAAGTTGATCCCCTCATAGGGATAGTCATCTAGAGCGATGACTCTTCACTGCCACCAATAGAAGAAGTCCTCATTGTAGGGTTTTAGAAACCTACCTCCTTGTCGCCTCATCACCTCGGTCCACCGTTCCATGGCTGGATCACGAGGTCCCTGAGGAAGAATCTCAACTCTAGGTCCCAAACCTGGAACCCACTCGAAAAATAAATTGCACAAGATGGAGGCAAACCCAAAATTTATTTTACCCCCCTTCTTGCACTCCGTCAACTGGCTCTTCATATTTTCCAGTAGTGAGGTACATTAGTCATACACTATGGGTCTTTCACACTGCACTACAACATGAGCGACCTCGATGCCTAGTGCAACGAGGCCAAACCTATGATCCTAGCCAAGACTAGGACAATGATCTTTAGACTAAGGTTGTTTATTTATTGGATAGGGACTTGACTCCCTACCTTAGGAGTCCCTGCTACACAGCGGGCATCAATAAATTCTTCTATCTTCATCCCGCTACCTTCTCCCCATGACTTATGTTTCAAAATATCCCCCCATCATGATAGACCCGTCAGAAAGTAAATGTCCTCTACTTCAATTCTCAATGGTTTCCCATCGAGATTTAAGCTCTCACTATTAGGGTCCCAGTAACCTACCAACATCTCCAACAACCTCACTTGGGATCTCATTCCTTTGAAAGCCCAAAACTTATATAAACCGCATCATTTTAGGGCCTTTTGGGCCCCCGGATCTCGGTCTACAGTGGCATTGACCTCCTCATGTTCTCTCTCTCTCCATTTAAGAACCATCCTGTCAAAAACAATTATAATTTTGAGTTAGAACCCCTCTTTTTGATCATTTGTGTGCCTGTAAGTGGCCTCCTTTGAAAACAGTCGCGTGTAGGGCTCAATATACACCCCTTGTAGTTCACACAGAAGTGTATACCTCATTGCATACGTGACCTAACCAAAGCCATCCCGCGTACACCGAAATCTATACTTTGCGCCTTAAATAACTAAAAATTTAAGACCTAATTCAAAATTTTAAACCACTGAATTTGAAGAGGAAGAGAACAAGAATTACATGATCCAAACGGCTCATGATTTCATTGCTTGATGCTCCCGCAATCTTCGTTTGAATACTGGAGGAATTTTGGTCCAATTTGCACTAGTTGGGTAAAAAATCAAAATGGTATAGTAATTTTTTTTATTACTATTTATAAATTATTTTTACCCACTTTCTATAGTTTAAACCATTTTTTGCACCTAAAGGACTAATACAAAAGTGGATCGAGTTGGTTTAACCTGGGATTCTTGTAGATTTTAGCATTATGTCGATTGTTTTTCACCTCGAGCAAGTATATTCGTTACCCAACATATAGGATAGGTATCCATTCCGTCATGTGTTTTTGCATTATCCTATAAACTGTCAATTTTTACGCCCTAGGTACGAACCCATTTGTTGCGACACAAAAACCTCCATATTCTATAAAGTTGTGTCGTTTTCAAGTGGTAGAGACTTATCGAACATGGGTGACCTAGATAGATCCCCTACTGCATTTGGTACCCATGCAGAGATTTTTTAAACAGGACCGAGAGTCCTTCACTACTCGTACTTGACTTTATGCTAAGCCTCATTTCTCATTCATAAACATGAGACTTTATACCCCATGGACTCCCAAATGAGTTTATTTAATCTCTTTTCTGACTCATCTAAAAAGGAAAATATTTTCGAGTGATTTGTCCCTTTCACACTCGTTAAAGTGGATTTGAAAGATTACGAGTCTTAGTTAAGCTCTTTTTCGAATCATTATCAAAAAGTGAAAAGATTGTCAAGTGAACTTGTCTTTTTCACACTCGTAAATTGGTTTTGAAAAGACATCTATTTGGCACAAGTTTATCCCCTTTTCACACCAAGTAGACTAAAATATATAAAAAGGGACATTTTTTGGTGCTAAGTTGTGATTGCATCTCAAGCCCTTGCTTGCAGTATTGATCCTATAGCCAGTTCTCGCTTTGCGTTATAAACCATTTTCCTCACCAATTTTTCATCCTCAACCAAGCAGATCCTTGTTTATATCCTTCGCAATTTGACACCCTATACCTAGGAGGGAAAATGCCCCCGAGTGTCCATCTCCCGCATGCAATTCCCTGCATTAAGTATAGGTATGTTTCATTGTTGGAACTAGTTTTGCTTACTTGCGACACTCGTTTCCTCCTCTATATCATAGCATTTGTTTGTTATGAAAAAACAAAAAAAGATGGTCATGAAGAGAGTATTATCTTCTATCGGCAGCAGTTGTGTCACCTTTGAACATAGCACAAAGTTATTTGAGTCCATCTTCATAATTTTGGGTTTAGCATGGCCTTAGGAAGTTGATATCGTTACAGAGTCTTCTCTACCGAATGGTTACTCTTCTAGTCCCTATAGAGAACTTCATTGATGCCTCCTGAATCTCATGATTTTATCATTGGGTCTATGTTGCAAGAGTCCACCATATGTCTCATGCTCTTGTTCAAAGGAAGTCTATCAACCTATTTCGGCCACTCCTCAGAAATATTGACTTTGCATGTCAGCGACACCCTCAGTTGTCTCAGAATCACATGATACTTTAGTCTTATCATACACCTTGGCCCCACTTTCATCATTGGTAGGTAACATTGAACCCAACAGTTGACATTTCATCATTGGTCATTGAATGGGTGGTTTCCCTTCTGTTCGAAGGCAAGACATCTATTCACACATTGGGATTTGTGCAATGTCTTGGATTCCATTAGCCTTTTGGTGGTTTCCTCTCCTTTGTCAACAATTTTCATCGTTAGCTTCTATTCAGAGGGTCTTTTTTGTGTACCGCTTACACTTGGCACATGAAAAAGATGCACAGGGTCGTTCTTTCATGAAAATGTTCTTCATACGATTACCACCAAATCATGAAGCTCCTGCTTTGTACCTCGTGTTGATTGATGAGAGATGCCTTATTTCTCTCCTTTCAGCGGGTCTCTTTCCATCGACATCAGCCCATTTATTCTAGAAATGAGACCTAGAGTCTTATAAGTACCTTGAGGCTTGCAGTCATCAGTGGCAGTCTCTCTCACCATTGATAGTTGGGAATACATCAATGTCTCTTGATCGATGGATTCTTCAAGTGTTCGACTCTGACTCCTCTATTCACACTTGTAAAAATGTACTCGGTGCCTTGATACCTACTTTCATTATTGGTAGGCTATCTCACGTTTGTTAATGGTATACATCAATGACCGATAATCAAATGATGTCTCATTATGTTCAATCTCAATTCCTTTATTCACATGATGTAGACTTGCACCTTTGGCGGATTGTGTAGAATACTTGAAGACATTACTATGTGGTCGTAGCTTTCCTGAGCTGTTGCTTCCTTTTTCATTAGACCAGTACCTATATGACTTCAGTGATCATGGGATATCAGATTGTACTCCATGGTATATAGACATCTTCAGATTGGTTTTGAGACTGGTACTATTGGGCCTTGTTCGTGACTATGACAACTATTGTCATGTAACCGCATTTGTATTTGCCTATTCATGACCACAGACACTTGTTTGGTATATTTTCACATGGATATGCAGTGTATTTTTGGTAGCCATGATTGCAAAGTCAGTACATAATGTAATGAGAAATTGAGTTCATCCAACTGGTTCCCTACCACTCCACTTCTGGGTTATTCATAATGTATTTCATCCATCACAAATACTCCTATGACCTCACACATTAGGGGGCATCTGTTAGAGAAATATTTTCCTCACCCTATGCAATCTTGTAGAGAAGGCCTTATTCCATTTCCCTATGTAGAATTGTCTTCCCTATTATTGAAGTCCAGAGGAAAAAATATAAAGTTTTTCCACTTGTATTCATCTTGCACCCTATACAACAAGCATATACGCAGGCTGCTCCACTTCAACTCACGTACATCGAGATTTGTGCCAGAAAATCAAAATTAAATGTCAGGTTTCCATGTCACAACGGGAGATATCTAATCCTTGGCCTTCCATATACTGGAAACATTTTGACTCGGCCCTTCAGTTGAATTTTGAAGGATATAAAGAAGCCAATTCTGAGCTATGGAAAGAGAGAGAATTCAACTTTGAGAGCAAAGTTACTTTGGAGAAATTATTTACTTCATATCGAGTCTGCATCCCTTTTTCCTTTAAGTCTGAACACAATGTTCAATCCCCAATCTCTTCCCTTATTGATGGAGAACATATTTTTCTCTCTTATATGAGCTTTCCTTTAGTGGAGGATTGAAGTGGTGGAGGCCCAGTTGGAAGGAACTCGGTTTCTTAGTTATGAACCGTGCTGACATAGAAGTCTATAATATTTTCACTTCTGTTGATCATTTATTAATAGAAATAGTCCTTTCTCGTCCAATTAATATCTTGAAAATATATGTATTATTATCCATGGGTATATTTGTTATGTATATTGATGGATTATGCTATCTAGTGTGCTAACCTTTTATATTTCCACCATATGATTGTTTTCGCTTGTTTGTTGATAACTTGTTGCAGGCATATAGATCTGGGTCAAAGTGCTCAACGATGGACATCATCGAACATCTGGACGAGGTAGGCCTCTTTCTTATCTTGCTTTCACATTGGTTTATATAGCATGTTGTTGGGATATAGTTGGTTTCTACAGTCATTTCCATTTTTTGTGGTTCACCCTACCCATAGAGAGATATGGTTAACCCTTGAATCAACCCTTGGGATGTCAACCCTTGAATCACATCCAATAGAAAATTTCGGTAGCCCCAACAATATGGTTAATGGACTTAATATTGTTTGATATATAATGGTATGAATTTCAGTATATTTGTAGGTAAGACTATTCTATATGGATAGTACATGTCATTCCATTTCTGGTGATATGTGGAATGTCACATAACTCCTCACGATTAGAGAGTTATGGCCCTGTGAAGTTGGAGAACCCTCATGATTTATCTAGAAGGCAAAAGAAGTCAAATTATTCTAGAATCTCCTAGAAGAAGTTGTCTGGTAAATTGGGTGAAACTAGGACTTAATCATGGGTTAAGTTGTTGCAATAAGAAAATAATTAAAAATAAATTAGTTTCAACTAGAAGTGGATAGTTTACTATTTGTGGATAAACTGTTTATAATTGGACAAGTGGTTAGAAGTGGGTTAGTGCTAAAAGAAGGAAATTGGGTTAAGTTGGTTTGAAGGTAACCCCTTGAGGAAGCTACATGGAAGTATAAATAAGAGAATAAGGCCCTCCTATTAGCACCCATTGAGCACATTGAATATATATTATTGTGTAAGTTTTAATGCAGGTACTCATTGATACATATGAAGTTACGCAAGTCTGAGATAGTGTTAAGGTCCTAACCCGCACATAGGTAGATCAATGTAGTCGAATGTAATAAAGGTCAATATTAATAAGACCTTTCAATAAAATAGAATAAGGCGTATGTAAGAAGACCTAATAGAAGCTTCCGCTTCTAGAAGGATCTTCCTCTAAATGCTTCTTTTTAGTATAAATAGGAGTCGAGGGTATGAGAACCCTAGCTGGGATATTATTGTAACAGAGCGCTGCTCGATTGGAGGTTGCCC
>ML814537.1:83598-103374 GCA_009831015.1 Picea engelmannii | reverse complement strand
TGCCCCCTCGAAGAGGCCTGTGAACATTGCTATCTGAATCAAGTGCTATTTCTGTTGCTATTTCGTATATCATTTCTGTGTATTGTGAAGATTATGCTGGATATTTTACTGTTATTCTGTTATTTCTAGCATTTCATTTCTGTTCTGCATATTTTATATATCTGGTATCTTGCAGATAGCACGAACGGTTGACGGTGAAAGTTTCAAAATTGCAGAAATACTAAAAAAACCCTAGTTTTTTTAGGTGTACACAGGCTACAGTGGAATAGAGCACGTACGTACGCAGGCTGAAGGAGAACATAGTGCGTACATATGCATGAAAAAGAAGGAAAAACTATGTACAGTTGGGAAAATCCATGAATACTTATGGATTTGAAGATGCCATGTATTTAGAGTCTGAAAGCAAGCTCCCAGGAAGGTCTACAATGATCAGGTACAAAAAATCTATCTACAGGTTCAAAAGGTATTTCTTATTTCTATGTATAGTTTGATATTGTTTTTTACATGAGATATGGTTATGGGGGTTTGAGGATTTTCCATAGAGAAGATAATAGTTATATGACACTTACTGTATAATCCATATCTACATAAATACAATGCTACTATATTTGATATCTATCATTGGTACATCTTGTTAGTGTTGAGGCACATCTTGTATTTCTTGGCATATGGTTAAGGGTTTTTGTGGTACATGGTTGAGATCTTGTAGTTGTGAAGTTGTTGATGTAGTGTGAGGTTTTATATTAGTGAGCGTTTGATATATAGCCCATGGGAGGGTTAATACACTTGTTCATGATTATACACACATGTATGTCACATGACTAGAGAGATGTAGATTCATTTGGTTAAGAGATATGTATGAGGATGTATGCATAGGGAACAACTACAGTTTGGACATAGTGTCAAGTTGTAGGTTGATGTGAAAGAGGCAACAAAGGGTCATAGTTTTTTAGGAATGTGAAAACCCTAGTTTTTAGAAGTCGTACATAGGTTGCAGTATAGACAGGCTGCATACATACACAAGCCGCAGTACAGAGAGGTTACATAAATACGCGAGATGTAGAACATACATGTCGCGTACCTATTTGGTTTTTGTTGGTATAGGAAGGTTACATGTACATGTTGATCACAAGTTATTGGTACATGTTGGTTACAAGTTGTTGGCACAGATTGCTACAGGTTTACAGTGGTAGATCTCACAGATAGTGTAGTAGTGGTTTCATCATTTTACTTATATTTCAAGGTGGAAGGATGTGGTAAGGAAAGGTGGTTGTAACCACCTTCTGGTTGTAGCCAGAGAACATAGAGCATTGTAGCCTCCTTCTAGTTGTAGCCAAAGAATTGGGTAGTAGGAGCTTCCCTCAGGTTGTAGCCTAAAAATATAGGGGGTGGGTTTCTCCTTCCAGTTGCAACTAGAGAAGAAAGGAAGTTGGTGCTTCCAATGAATGTAATTCTTAAATACATATAAGAAAAAAAATTATGTGGTTTTCTCCCGCATTGGGTTTCCACATAAAAATACTGGTGTAGTGTGTATGTGTGTGAATTCTCATTGTTCATGGTTTATTTACTCTACACTTGTTGAATGATAATGGTATATTGATCTTAAAGATAAACAACATTTATAAACTATGGTTAAAAAGGATTAAATTGTTCTATTACTGATTCACCCCCCCTCAGTAATCCAACAATTGGTATCAGAGAAGGTTCCTTCAGAAATTAGTTTCATCACTGGAAGGTAGATCATGGAAAGCAACAATATGTACAAAAATGGAATATCACAGTTTGATGGACACAACTATGCATTTTGGAGCAGAAGAATGAAAACATATGTACAAGCACATGGACTTGAGGTTTGGTAATCAATTGTAGATGGATATAAAGAACCTGTCGCTCCTCCAATAAATGAAAATGAAAGGAAACTCAGTCTAAATAATTCAAAAGCCAAAAATGCTCTTCTAAATGGTCTTGGTGATTTGGTATATGGAAACATTATGCATTGCATATCCACAAAGGATATTTGGGACAAACTTCAGAAGGTTTATGAAGGAGATGAAAAATTCAAGGCAACAAAGCTTCAAACTTACATAGGTCAAATTGAACAATTGAAGATGAAGAACAATGAGAATATTGCATCTTACTTCTTCCGCATTGATGAAATAGTGAATGCAATCAGAGGATTGGGAGAAGAAGTGAATGAATCTATGATTGTTCAAAAGGTACTAAGATCTCTTCCAATGAGATTTGATCATAAGATCTTAGCACTAGAAGAAAGAAAAAATATGGATTCTATAAGCATGGATGAACTAAATGGAATTTTCACAGCCTATGAAATGAGAACTAAACAGGAGAATCCAATTACAAAAGAAGAATCATTCAAATCATCCAAGAATTCAAAGTAAAAGGGCAAGAAAATGGAAAAATAAGATAGCAACAATAATGACATCTCATAAGATGATGAAGAAGTAGAAAACTTCATCAGAAGATTGAAAAAGGGAATTGACGAAAGATATAGAGGTAAGATTCCATTTATTTGTTTTAATTGTGATGGCACTATTCATTTTTGTAAAATAATTCCTCATAAGAAAAAGAAAAGAAATGAAGAAGATGATTCAAATAGAAAACAAATATACAAAGTTAAAATAACCAAAAATAAAGTCTTCAAGAAAATTGTATGCACCAAAGAAGAAAAGTCCTCATCAGACGAAGATGAAGTCACTAAAAGTGAGACATAAATAATTCTATTCATGGAAGTATAAGACTCCTATAAAGAAGCCACCACAGAAGAATATGAAGAGGCAGAAGTTGAATACATAGAAGAATTTTTTAGTGCCATAGATGTTATAAAAAGGGAAAATAAGAAAAACAAATCATTACGGGAGGAACTAAAAAGAAAAGAGGAAACAAAAAATTCCAACTGTGAGGAACTAGAGGAGATGATCACTAAGTTAAAAATTCAAGTTGAAGAAGACAAAATAATCGAAGAAGCACTCAAGGAACGGTTAGAAGAAAGAGACAAAACCATTGGAAATTTGGAAGTAGAAATTGTCACATTGAGAAAAGATATTCAAAAGAAAAACATGCAGAATAGTTCTAAAGTTTTGGATAACATTATTAACAGTCAGAGACCAAATCATGAAAAGTCTGAACTTGGATACAATTAAATAGAAAAATGGATCAAGCTCCAAATCAACAGATCAATAAAAACTTCCAATAATTTATGTAGAGACATTTAGAGGAGACAAGAAGTTTTACAAGGAAGATCACAAGGACAGTCCTCCACCTAGAATATTTAGATTTCAGAATCAGGGACAGTCAAAAACAAGTAGGCCAAAAGAAGAAGAAGGATTCAAAAGAGTAAGTCCTTTAAGAAGATATTCAACTCCCATGTATCAAACTATCTTTTTTGGTTTATGTTATGCATGTAATAATTTTGGACATAAGTTGTAAATTGCAGAGAAAATATCAGAAACATAAACAACTTTGAAATTCATGCACAAAATAGTTATCCAAGAAGGCCTAGTGAAACATAAAGAAGAAACTACAATAGTTTTGAATCCTTGAGCACTAAAGTGGAATGATACAAGTGTAACAACTTTGGACATATGGCCAAATATTGTATAATGATAGTCTCTCCTAGAGAAGAACAATAGAATAAAAACAGTCAGAGACGGGAACTTCAATAGAGAATATGGATAAGAAAGCATAATCAATAAAACAATGAAGAATTCACACTCGCTCTACAATATAAACACAAGAAACGTGGTTGGTATGTTGATAGTGGTTGCTCAAAGCACATGATAGGTGATGAAGACAAGTTTCTAACATTGAGAAAGGAAAGAGATGGATCAGTCTCCTTTGGAAATGATGTCTCAGCTAGAATCATTGGAAAAGGCACAATCATAATTGGAAACAAGGATACCAAGGAAAAAAATGTTCTACTAGTGGAAGATATGAAACATAATATTATAAGTATAAGTAAAATGTGTGACCAAGGTCATAAAATTATGTTTGATTCAAATAATTACGAGATAATAAAAGCAGGTTCAGGAAAATTGGTTGCAACAACTGTAAGAACTTCAAGCAATATATATTTATTAAGTGAAATTGGAAATGAAAAGTGTTGTCTAGGAAAGGAAGTTGAAGTTTGGCTATGGCACATAAGAATGGGTTACCCAAACTTTGATAACCTCGTCAACGCAAAAAAAATGAAGTAGTCATAGAAATTCCCTAGATCACAAAGCCAACCAACACATTATGCAAGAATTGTCAACAAAGAAAGCAAACAAAGACCATATTCAAGTCAAAGGAATACTCCACAACAAGATTGTTGGAAATTGTGCATACTGATCTAGTTGGAACAACTAGAACAAATGGTTTAAAAGGTGAGAAATATTTTATGTTATTAGTTGATGATTATACAAGGATGACTATAGTTTGTTTTCTCTGGAAGAAATCAGAAGCATTTGCAAACTTCAAGGTATACAAGGAAATGGTTGAAAATTAAATGGATTCAAAAATAAAATGTTTGAGATCTGATAATGGAGGAGAGTTTACTTCAAAGGAATTTATGGATTTCTACAGCAAGAATGGAACAAAAAGACAATTCTCCATTGCTAGGACACCTTAACACAATGGAGTTGTCGAATGGAAAAATAGGACAGTACAAGAAATGGCTCGAACAATGTTAATGGATTCTAAGTTGACAAATTTCTTTTGGACACATGCAGTGCATACAACAATTCACATTCAAAACAAAGTAATGCTCATAAATAATAGTGATAAATTTACCTACGAGTTATGGAAAGGAAGACCAGTGAATGTGAAGCACTTCAAAGTTTTTGGAAGAAAATTCTACATCAAAAGAGAAGATGGCAGAATGGGAAAGTTTAATTCTCGTGTGGACAAAGGCATACTTGTTGGGTACTCGAGTACAAGGAAAGTATACAAATGTTGCAATATAAGGCTCAACAAAGTTGTGGAAAGCATAAATGTAACGGTTGATGAGACGGGTGGATGGAAAATAAAGGAAGAAGAAAAGGAGTCAGTGGAACAGGTTTACGAGAAGAAAAAAAGGATGAAGAAGCAACAGAAAGGGGAAGATGAAGAAGATTAGATAGAATTAGAAGAGAAATAACAAGAAGTAACTCCAAAGACACCTAGAAAACAAATACATAAGAATCATCCCTCAAATCAGATTATCGGGAACAAAGATGCAGGAGTTGAGACTAGAAGAAGAATTTGTTCACCAGAACAACTACACCTAGCACTCTTATCATCGATTGAACCAAACAGTTTGAAGAAACCAACAAGGATGAATTCTGGATAAAGACCATGGATGAAGAGTTGTATTAGATAGAGAAGAATGACACTTGGGAATTGGTTCCAAGACCAAGGTACAAGAATGTGATCGACACAAAGTGGGTCTTCGAAAATAAATTGAATGAAGATGGGGAGGTTACCAGGAACAAAGCTAGATTAGTATGTAAAGGATATGCGTAGGTTGAATGTATGGAATTTGAAGAGACGTTTTCCCCAGTTTCCAAAATGGAAGCAATCATATTGATCCTAGAATATGCATGCTCCAAGAATATTAAAGTGTATCAGATGGACGTGAAATCAACCTTTTTGAATGGGGAACTAGAAGAATAAGTCTACATTGAGAAAACAGAAGGATTTCAGTTGTTATAGAATGAAGATTATTTTTGTAGGTTGAAGAAGGCCTTGTATGGTCTACAACAGGCTCCCAGAGCATGGTATTCTAGACTGGAGAAATATATACAGTAGCAAGGGTTCAAAAAAGGAAATGCAGACAACACCCTCTACATCAAGGTAACTCAAGATACTATTTTATTAATTGAAGTTTATGTTGATGATATTATTTTTGGAAATGATGATGATAGGTTAAGCCAGAAATTTGCAAAGGATATGCATAATGAATTTGAAATGTCATTAATTGGAGAACTATCCTTCTTTCTGGGTCTTCAGATATGTCAAAGCAACCAAGGCATTTTTATTTCTCAAACTAAGTATATCAAAGAAATGCTAAAGAGGTTCAGAATGGAAGATTGCAAACCAGACAATACTCCTATGCAAACCAGTTGCAAGTTAAGTAAAGATGACGATTCAAAGTCTATAGATCATAGGCAGTACATGTCAATGATTGGTAACTTACTTTATGTGACAACATCTAGACCATATGTAATGAAGGTAGTTGAACAAGTGGCATGATTTCAAGAACCACCAAAGGAATCACATGTTCTAGAGGTAAAGAGGATATTAATATGTCTCAAGGGTACAAAATAGTTTGGATTATGGTATCCAAAAGGAAAGGATCTATCACTTATTTCCTACAAAGATGTATATTGAGCAGGTTTCATTGATGACCAAAGAAGTACAACTGGAGAAGTGTTCTTCTTGGGTGAGTGTTTGGTATCTTGGCTAAGCAAGAAATAACCATCAATATCATTGTCTACAGTCGAAGCAAAGTATATTGCAACAACAACATATTGTACACAGGTTCTATGGATGAAAATAACTATGATAGATATACATGTTGAGTAGGATGAGCACATCCAAATATGTTGTGATAATACAAGAACCATCAGTATCTCAAATAATCCATTTATGCACTCCAAGATGAAGTACATTCCAATCAAGTATCACTTTCTACAGGAATAGGTTGCAGAGAAGCACATCAAAGTTGAATATGTGGGAATAAAAGAATAGGTTGCAGATATCTTTACAAAACCACTTCCAAGGGAAGACTTTGATTGTCTTTGACAGAGACTCAGAGTAATTTCTACTCCAAAATGAATTCTTTTGAATGATTATCTTATATGTCTTAGATTTACACAAGCAAGTGCCATAAAGAGAATAGTTCAGTTTGGGGGAGAAGTTTCAGGAAGAGTTCAATCAGGGGGAGAATCCCCAAGGACAATTCAGTTAGGGGGAGCATCCCTGACGAATATTTACCTTTGCCATTGATTTCAAAGAGGGAGAGATTCATCAGATGAAAGATAGAGAGTTAGATGCTTGCAGAGAGCGAACAGAGGCATGTTTCTAGGGGGAGAAATGGTCGTAGGGGAGCATGAGTGATATGATTTTAGTGTTGCATCAGAGTGTTTCCATCAATGCCAAAGGGGGATATTTCTGATTAATTGGGTTGTTTGTCATTGATGTCAACCCTTGAAGCAATTTCGGTATCCCCAACAAGATGGTTAAGAAACTTAATCTTGTTTGAAGTATAATGGTATAAAGTTTAGTATAATTTTAGGTAAGACTATTCTATATGGATAGTACATGTCATGCCATTTCTGGTGATATATGGAACGTCACATAACTCCTCACGGTTAGAGAGTTATGGCCCTGTGAATTTGGAGAACCCCCATGAGTTATCTAGAAGGTCAAAGAAGTCAAATTATTCTAGAAGCTCCTAGAAGAGGTTGTCTAGTCAATTGGGTGAAACTAGGAGTTAATCACGGGTTAAGTTGTTGCAATAAGAAAATAATTAAAAATAAATTAGTTGCAACTAGAAGTAGAGAGTTTACTATTTGTGGATAAAGTGGTTATAAGTTGAGAAGTGGCTAGAAGTGGGTTATCCGTAAAAGAAGGAAATTGGGTTAAGTTGGTTAGAAGGTAACCCCTTGAGGAAGATACGTGGAAGTATAAATAAGAGAGAAATTCCCTGCTATTAGCACCTATTGAGCACATTTAATAGCTATTATTATGTAAGGTTTATGCAGGTAATCATTGATACAACTAAAGTTATGCAAGTCTTAGGTAGCGCGAAGGGTTGACGATGAAAGTTTCAGAATTGCAGAAATACTAAAAAACCCTAGTTTTTGAAGTGTATGCGGGCTATAGTGGAATAGAGCATGTGCATACATAGGCTGAAGGATAACAAAGCACGTACATACACATGCATAAGAAGGAACAATCACGTACATTTGGGAAAATCCATGACTACTTAAGGAGTTGAAGATGCCAGGTCTTTAGAGTCTGAAAGCAAGCTCCCAAGAAGGTCTACAATGATCAGGTACAACAAATCTATCCACAGGTTCAAAAAGTATGTCTTATTCCTATGTGTAGTTGGATATTATTGTTTACATGAGATATGGTTATGGGGGTTTTGAGGATTTTCCCTAGAGAGGCTATTGGCTCTATGGAACTTACTGTATAATCCAGATCTACAGAAATACAATGCTGGTATATTTGATATTTATCATTGGTACATCTTGTTAGTGTTGAGGCACATCTTGTATTTCTTGGCATATGGTTAAGGGTTTTTTGGTACATGGTTGAGAGTTTGCAGTTGTGAAGTGGTTGTGAAGTTTTTGATGTAGTGTGAGGTTGTATATTAGTGAGGGCTTGATGTCTAGTCCATGCGAGGGTTAATACACTTGTTCATGATTATACACACATTTATGTCACATGACTAGAGAGATATAGATGAATTTGGTTAAGGGATATGTATGAGGATGTATGCATAGGGAAAAACTATAGTTTGGACATAGTGTCGAGTTGCAAGTTGATGTGACATAGGTAGAAAAGGGTCAGATTTTTTCAGGAAGGTGAAAACCTTAGTTTTAAGAAGGCGTACACAGGCTACAATATAGACAGGTTGCATACATATGCAGGCTGTAGTATAGACATGTCACATATATACGTGAGCTACAAAATAGATAGGTCACATACCTGTTGGGTTTGTTTTGGTACAAGAAGGTTAAAAGTACAGGATGATCACAGGATATTGGTACAGGTTGGTTACAGGTTGAACTAGCACATATTGGTACATGTTTACAATGGTGTATCTCACAGTGACATTGTGGCAGTGGTTTCATCATTTTACTTATATTTCATGGTGGAAGGACGGGGCAAGGAAAGGTTGTTGTATGCACCTTCTAGTTCTAGCCAGAGAACATAGGGGGTTGTATCCTCCTTCTGGTTGTATCCAGATAATTGGGGAGTTGGAGCTTCCCTCAGGTTGTATCCTGGAGATATAGGGGGTCAAAACCTCCTTCCAGTTGCAGTTTAAGAACAAAGGAATTCGATGCTTCCAATGAATGCAATTCTTAAAGACATATCAGAAAAATCATTCATGGTTTTCTCCCGCATTGGGTTTCCACATAAAAATATTGGTGTACTTTGTATGTGTGTGATTTCTCATTGTTCATGGTTTATTTACTCTACATTTGTTGAATGATAATGATATATTGATCTTAAAGATAAACACTTATATATTGTGGTTACTGATTCACCCCCCCTCCCACCTCTTAGTAATCCAACAGGTTTTTTCTGAAGTATATTTTCATATCTATTTAAGTAAATAAAAATTGGTATTAGAGTTCTTTCCTTGGCCAAAGGAGGGAAGATTTTTTTTTTTTATCATTTTATAGATTTTTAAAGGGGAAAAGGGGGCCAGTGCACTTTAGAATTTGTTATGAAACTTTCACTCATAATTTGAAAAAAATAATTGGATATTTGAATTCCTCTCAGAAAATAACCCAATTTCAAAAAACAATCAACCGAAACAGAGTCCGAGAAGTAAAGTTATGAGCATTTTAAATTCGTCCATTTTCAGGGTTTTTTTTCGAAAAAAACAATGTGATTCACAAAGTAAGTCATATTTGTAAACACTAGTTCTATTTTATGGGTTATGGAGAGCAAGTTCTATTTTAATGGAAAATAGTATGGTATCAATATTAAAGAATATATCAAAAATATAAATCCATTATGGGGAAACCGATGACGAGATTGGGTAAGGACAAATTTAATGGATGATACTAGGATATGGTGGAATGAAGTTAACTCTAAAGAGATTCATGCTCTTTTAGATAAAGAATATGAAAAAGTATTTTTATACAAGAGGTATCATGCCAAGATTAAGGATAAAGATTACACTAAGGGTTTATTTTCATATGGAAACTCTATATTATAGGTTCAGACATGTATTCAGAAAGAAAATGTCATTGTTTCTATTAAACCTAGTTGCCAACAAAGTTTTATCAATATTCAGTTGGTTAATAGATTGAGGGTGAAAATGTTCAAACTTTTAAATATTTGAAGATCACCATGGAAAAATATGTGTTGCGTTCTGATTTTCATGCTATAGATATGGCCGATGTGAATGTTGTTTTGGGATATCCTTGGATGGAATCAGTTGGTACAATTAATATTAATGTGCAAAAGAAGTTTCTAAAGCTTTGGTACAAGAAAAATAAAATTACATTACATGATGTATCTCTTAGTAAGCAAGAAGGGCATATGCGAGAAAGAAAAGAAGTTATTGCAAATTCTTAAGATGAATCATAGGTAGTCTACAGAAGGAGATGAATAAAAACCATAGGAAAGACACAATAAAGAAGCTAAGGAGGTCATTGACTCAAAGGCACAATGTGTTGTAGATTTGAAGAAAAAAGAATTGATTCCTACAATTGTTGTATATTTCCATCCACATCATATTGAGAAAAAATAGTCATCAAGAAAAGGGTGTGAGCATCAACACACTTATGCACCAACAGGGAACTAGAAAGGAAACCAATCAACGAGTGCATGGAGGCCTACAAGCACTACATGAAAACATCAGGCTATAGAACCAATCCTATGGAAACATCGATATGATGTAGAGAAAGATTAGGGTGGCAAGGCAATAGTTGGACATCATGTTTGTCTTCCATTAGGATGGATGTATGGTCATACTTGGTACCATTTGACTACAATTCTTATCCGGTCATATTGTATGATCTCTTCTCATGTTTTGAGAATGAAGCATGCTTAAGGGGGGTGGAATGTAGTATACTTATTGAGGTAATATGGGAGGTACCCAATGGGAATGGGGTTATGTATTATTAGTGGAGGCTAGTCAATGTAACGTGGACTAGGTACACTATATTATTAAATAAGGCCCACTATGGTAGTTAGATATAATGAATAGGCTTTCTAGAAGATTCTGTGTCTAGAATGTTCCTAGAAGATAGAGAATGATATATAAATAAGTGTAAGCAATGTATTGGATCATGGTAAAGAATATTGTTATTGTACAGAAAGTATTTCTTGGGAGTGTATTCCTTCCATAAGGAATAATATATGGTGTTACCCTACCTCAAGGGTTTTTTCTACATTCTCGTGTTCATTATTGGTGAATGGTTTGGTTTATTCTTGGTTATTTCTAAAGTATATTTGCAGATCTATTTTAGTATATAACATGAAGTCAAGAAGGGGGAACTAATATATAGATAAATTCAAGGTGCTTAGTTTGTATAACAAAGATGGATTTCTTTTAAGGTCCTTTTTGGTGTTGTTTTTTTGGAACATTCCAAAAGTAATAGCAATGGTTCTAATCACCACATTCAATAACAAGAATAACAAAATGGGATCGAACCATCTCAGGATATAAACCCACATCTTAGGTAGAGCCTCCATAAATATCCCTAACATTCTTTCTACTCTACAACATACAAACTTCTAGCAAAAGAAAACCTTTCATGGCTTGGCTTCTAGATCCCATAGCTCCCTTTCTGGTCAACCAAAAACAAAAACATATGTAATATCTCACTCTAATCCTTACATTCAATCCATTTGTTATTTAATTATAATAGCATCTACAATAAATTATATAATCTCCATAGAAAGAATGAGAATTATATGGAGATAATTCCACATAAGAAGGATGGAAACAATTAGGAAGGGGACAAGAAGGATGGGGGGGAATAAATAAGGAAGGTGGTGGTGGTGGTGGGGATAAGTATGGTAGTGGTGAGAATAAGGATAGTAGAGAAATAAAAAGGGAGGAGGGGATGATGATAATAAGGTAGCAATGAATCCAAAGGTAATGGTGGAAACAAGAAGGGTGAATGCAAGAAAAATGATGCATGTATTCCTAGATATGTCATTAAGTATGTCTTATCAAGATCATGTCAAGTCCACCAAAATAAGATAAGTTGATATGGAATAATTCTTTAGCATGAATCTTTAACAGGATATTAAAAATCAACTATATATTTAAGATATTTATTTGGTGATAAATGTTCATGTGAGTGGTAAGATATATATGAATCAAAATGAATCCATTTGATCACACATCAATGCTATAGACAATGACATTATGAACTTTCTTAATTAATTAATTTATTCCTATATGCATAACTTTTTGGCTCTCCATGTGGAGAGAGGAAAATAGTAAAAGATCAAATGGCCAAAATGACAATATGGTTGGGACACAAATCAAAATATGCACCCTATTTATTTAAATATTCCCTCTCTATTCTTATAAGGAAGAATTCCATAGTATGAATCTAGCTAGGTCATATATCACAACAATAGATACTTAACAACAACTTGATTGGTGGTTTTTTTTTCACAATTACCTTATGATTTTTCAAATCAATTTCTATATACTACAGTCTTTTCAATAATCAATTGGAACTTTGTGGAAAAATGGCATCATAATTGTGTGCAAATACAAGAAAAATTTCATAACACAAAGTTTTTTATCAGACACTATTCTAAATTGACACTATATAAGATGCTAACTCAACACTATATATTGATTAATAAGATGCTACCTTGACACACATTATGCAAATACAATGCACACAATGAATGACATATTATAACAACGCTATTAAGGTGAAAGTATGATACAATTTTGACAAAAGGAGATGCATACATAATGCAAAGAGAAAATAATAGATTTTTTTGAAAGTTTGTGCAAAATGATAATGACACAAACACTATGCAAAAATGACACAAATTTTCATCACAAAACCCAATGTGCACTAGAAAAACAAATTTATGAAAGGATAATGGGCTATAGTGATGAAAATCTAATGCTATAGCCCCATATTGTAGTAGTGATTATGTAGTTGATTGATGTTGATATTTTTATGTAACTATGGAAGATGTTCTTTTGTATTTGTATTGGTCAAACCTAGAGAAGGTTATTGTAATATTATTGTATAAATCAGCTCCAAAGAAATTATTATTTTATTGTTATCCTTATTGTAAAAGTCAAAACAACCCCTCTTAGGGTTGCATGTTTTAGGGAGTCAAGTTATGTGTATAAATAGAGTTTGAGTTCCTCTCATTTATATACACACACAACTTGCCTTCTCTTGTGTATTTGGAGCATAACAAGGAAGGTCTAGCGCATGAGGTCTTGGTTTCTTGGCCTTTGGTATCTTGGTATTGGTCTATTTGTGGAAAGATATAACATGACATTGTATTGGTTGAAGGAATCTATACTGAAGAATTGGTTTTTGGATTTTCTCACCCACGAGCGTTTCCCAGGATATATGTTGTGTTCTATGATTGCTTATCTTTCAGTGATCCTATTACATGGAATTGTTAATGAATGTTAAAGAATATAATTGTAACTTCTAAAATTATAACATGGTATCAGAGCAAGCCTCAATAGAAGACAATTCACAGATCTAGAAGACACAAGGAGTCATTTTTCTCGATAGGAATGGTTTTTGGACAAGACAAGACCACGAGCAAGTGCACCCTAGTGGGGCACATCTTTTCCTTGGACCAGATTTTCAGAATCCAAAATTAGTGATTTAGGGGCAAGATGATTATCAAAACCAAGATTGATGAGAAGTTGGAGGGAGATGACAAATTCATAGCCTAGAGGTACAAAGTATCCCTCCTCCTAGAAGAACATGATCTAGATAATTTCACCAAAGAAGAGGTTTCAAAACCAGAGGTAGATGAGTCTAAATCAAAGCACAAGAAGGATATGGTCCAAGAAAAGAGAATTATTGTAGACTCCAATAAGGACCATCTTATTCATCACATATATTCATTATCCACTCCAAAATAATTTGGTCTCAAACTAGAGGAGACATGCATTTGGTGTGATAACCATACTTGCATGAAGTTATCAGAGAATATGGTGTTCCATGTTAGGTTGAAGCATATCGAGATAAAATATCACTATATCAGGGGTATGGTGTAGAGGGGAGCAGTGAGGCTCCAGTACGTGACTACCGAGGAGCAGGTTACAGACATGTTGACCAAGCCATTGTCGAAGACAAAGTTCAAGCAGTTCAGGGACAATCTTGGCATGGTCCCTCTTCAGAGGGAGTGACGAGGTACAAATGCATTGTGGGGTAGTGGATGTCCTGGTGATCCAAAAGGATCTTTTAAACGACAATGGTTAAGTTATTTTTCATGAGTTAAAGTACCATTTAGGAAACTGATGAAAGAGGAAGAATTATAGAAGAAACATGAAATCCATAAAGCAATATACAGATCTAAACCTAAGAATGAAGAAAAACAAACCATAAAACACCAAAGTGATAATGGAGTTCGACAATCTCACCTACGTCTCCAGACCTTTGTCTCAGTGGGTGAGGCTTTCTTATTTCTGTTTGAAGTTTTAAAAGTACATCATGACAGTTCCAAAAAAGTTACAAACTGATCTGGTCTTTTTCTACCAGATCTCAAGAACCCAACAAAACTGACGACATTGAAAACGAATGACTGGAGCTCCCAGAAATGGCCCACAAAAGTGCTCTCCTCAATGGCTTCACTGCATAAAAATGGCTTTGGCTTGGAAAATCTTCAGCATAAACCTATTATGAACATCCCCATGGCTTCAAGAGCCTCTAGTTTATATAATCCTGAAGTTGGTAACAACCTCCCAACTTATCTCCAAGATCTGGCCTCCAAAAAGGCCCAATATCCCCCCAAAATGACCAAAATCTCCCAATATCAAACAAACAAATCAATAAAAACCATATTATATAGTAATAAACCCACATAATGGAGTATAATCATGGCGCAACCCATTTTTTGTTGGCTCCTAGTCACTTGGTGTGCTCCATGTGGCCAAGCGCTAGCAATTATGCGTTGGCCCCCTTGATCTCCTAGCTCCTGGTTATATGCAGTGGCCATATGGCCCTCGGGCTATGCTCCACATACTCTAACAAGTAACTAACCCTTTGACTGTGTATCCCATGGTTAAGCCCTTGGTCGGCAGGCTATCCCGGTTGATCGGGGTTAACCTCTATATATCCACGCTAAAATGATAACCCAATGGTCATATCGGCACACACACAGGATCGAGGGCTAACCGCTTTAACAATCCGCGTGAAGCATCAACAAAAATGTCTAGGTCATATGGTGTGTTATATGGTAGCACTTGAAACTAGAGTATATATCCCACACACTTCGCACCATCACACAACAGATCAGGGTCGTGGTCACCTTACAATGGTCGCATCTTAGTTATCGGGGGCTGGGGCCTAGCCCCAACCCTTTACTCTACCCATTTATCATATATTGAAACATATATACAAATGAAACCATATAGGGGTAAGAAATACCAGGTAGGCAGGTTGGTATCCCGACCTACGTGAAGTATCGAACACCCATAGAGGTCATTGGTTTGACCCCCAAAAACCTCAAACAAATTTTTTCCAAACAATAAACCAATAGAAGGGTGCCACGTGGAAGCCCATGACTGGGCCGCGTGGCACCTTCACATTCACCTAAACCTATGCCATGTGTCCAAACACCATTTGTACACATCTTCCATGTGTCTTCTATGTCACATGCCATTGTACCTTCCACATTTTCCATGAGCCGTACGGACATGCGACATGTCACCCTTGCAGTGGTGACACGTGTCACTCCTTGACTTGTCCACTTGTACTTGCCCAGTCAGCAACCTGTCCACATCAACATGCCAATGCACCATGCCACATCAACTATATGGTCGTATGGCCTGTACAATTAGTTTCCACATTGCACTGTACGCATTGTATGGACTCAAACTCTTTTTTTGCATGTTTGACGAAATGAACAAATCATGATATCTTTCTCATACGACATATGTTTGATCCCATTCAATTTGTGTTTGGTTTGCATCGGCGAGGCCTACACACATGTCTGTTTTGAAGCCATTCTGAGCACTTTGAGTTTTAGGCCTTCTTGGACCCATTTTGGTCCTGAGATCCAATTATGGATCACATCTCCCCACTAAAGACCTTTTGGTCCTCCAAAAGGTTACTGACAAGTCATCAAGTGCGGGATAAGCCACCCGACTTGTTCTCTGTCTTTAAACTTTGTCCTGTGCACCTGTCTCATCAAGATCAACTATAAAACAACCATGATAACTGACAACATATTGTTAGCCACTTGTATCCTGTCACATCTTACTGAAGCCACTATCATGCATTCTAACAACATTACTAATGATAACATCATAAATATGATTGCAAATGAGCTAATATGTTTGTAGTATTTGCATGAACTTAGCTTATCTTGAAGCAAAGTGTGATTGATTTTCCATTCTACAATCATCTCTTGTTCTTGCTTAAGATCAATTACTTGATTTGAAACAATTACAGGTGTGTTTCTTGCATGATCTGCCTTTCTTAATTGTTCCATTGTTTGAAGAGATTTATTTTCCTTTAAATTATGAGCATGAACAACATATTATTGACCTTCTTTGGTTAAGTATTGATATTGATTCTTTTCCCTGTAGAATATTTCTTTATGATCATACAAGTAAGGACTTCCCAAGACCATTCCACATGCATTGAGTGGCACCACATCACATGTTACCTTGTCCACAAACTTAAATGAAATTGCAAACTTTATTGTGCATTGCTTTGTTATGTGAAATTGATGATTTTTTCTTATCCATTTAAGTGTGTAAGGCTTATGAATCATGATGCATCTGAGTGTTTGATCCCAATTTTTTAACCAATTCCTATGAAATAAAGTTAGATTGAGATACATTATATATCAATGTGTCAATCTTAGTATGCCTCATAATGACCCTTATGTGAAACAATTTACTTCTAGAATCAAATCCATCACCAATTTTACTTGTCAAACCAACCAATGAGACTTTAGATTCATCACCGGAATCTGATCCCAAGTCTGTTGGTCATGTTTTTGTTGCAACTGTTTGCCTCCCTTTCTTCTCTTTGAACCACTTTGGTCTCTTCTTGGGATGCAATTTCCAACAATGGGTCTCATCATGCCCCTCTTTCTTGCAATGCTTACAAGAGGGCTTCTCTTCCTTTCTTGCCACTGAATTTTCCTTCTTCCCATTCCACTTCCTTTTGTCCTATTTCCTTGAAGACAATTCCCCTGATACACCAACCCCTATTTTCCCCACTTCAATGTATGTTTCTTGAACATAAACCCCATCAATATTAGTAGGTCCAAACATGAATACATTGTTACGAATATGTGCAAGTAAACCTCATATATACTTCATAATAGTTTCTTGTCTATGTAAAGGAATATCTAACATCAATGCCCTCTTACAAAAACCATATGTGTATTCTTGTAGTGTTTGTCCTTTTCTTAGTTTAAGACCTTGCCATTCAATTAAAGCTTTTTCTTTATAACCCAAAGGATAGAATTTATTTCTAAGTGTAGAAACAAAAACTTGCCATGATGGAAATACATTACCCACTTGTTGTGTGCCATTTTTCAACTTGCTTTTCCACTAGATGAGTGTTGTGCCTGCAACTCTAAGCAATGCCAACTTGATTTTAGTGGCCTCATCTTTGATTTGTTGCACACTGCAATAAACCTCCAACTTTCTGACCCAATTATCAAGTCTCTTTGCATTAACTTCACCATCATACATGGATAATTCAAATTTTACATCAAGCTTAAGTATAGGCATATCATCTTTATGTTTATGGACATGTTTTCTTGCAATGCTTTTAGAACTTGAACTTGAAGAATAAGAAGATGATCGAGAAGAAGGAGGTGAAAGAGGAATTTGAGGAGGATCCTCTCCTTATTCACTTTTGACCTTTGAAGATTCACCTAGATTCGACCTCTTCTGTTCCAAGTAATCCTCATACGAAACCCTCATCATCTCCAACATGGCGAAGAAAGTTTTTTGAAACTCTTTCTCATCATGAGAAAGTCCCTCTTTCGATGCCATATTCTCACTTTGAGAAGTTGTCTTTCTCAATCCAATCAATGGATTCTCTTCAAAAATCTCTCCTTCACCATCATTCAACTTTTCCCTAATAATAATGCAAACTCAAAACCCAAACGTCAACTAGATCTGATACCACTTGATCCGAAAAGATCTTTTAAATGACAGTGGTTAAGTTATTTTGCACGAGTTAAAGTAACATTTAGGAAAATGATGAAAGATGAATAATTATATAAGAAATGGACAACCACAAAGCAATATACATATCTTAACATAATCATGAAGAACAACAAACCATAAAACACCAAAGGGATAACGGAGTTCGACAATCTCGCCTATGTCTACGGGCCTTTGTCTCAGTGGGTGAGGATTTCTTATTTTTGTTTGAAGTTTTAAAAGTACCTCATGACAGTGCCAAAAAGGTTACAAAATGATTTGGTCTTGTTCTACCATATCTCAAGAACGTAACAAAACTAACGGCACTGAAAAAGGATGACTGAAGCTCCCAGAAATGGCCCACAAAGGTGCTCTCCTCAATGGCTTCCCTGAATAAAAATGGCTTTGGCTTGGAAAATATTCAGCATAAACATGTTCTGAACCTCCCCATGGATTCAAGGGCCTATTTTTTATATAATACTGAATTTTGTAACAACCTCCCAACTTCTCCCCAAGATCTGGCCTAAAAAAGAGCCCAATATCCCCCAAAAATGACCAAAATCTCCCAATATCAGGCAAACAAATCAATAAAAACCATATTATATAGTAATAAACCCACAAAATGGCATATAATTAGGGTGAAACCCCTTTTTATCTAGCTCCTGGTCACTTGGCATGCTCCATGTGGCCAGGCTCTAGCAATTATGCTTTCGCCCCCTTGATCTCCTGGCTCCTAGTTATATGCAGTGGCCATATGGCCCTCAGGATATGCTCCACGCGCTCGAACAAGTAACTGACCCTATGACTATGTAGTTCATGGTTAATCCCTTCATCAACGGGGTAGCCTAGCCGGTTGGGGATAATCTCTATATAACCTCACTAAAACGATAACCCACCGGTCATATCTGCACACACACGGGATTGGGGGCTAACCACTTTAACAATCCACACAAAGAATCAACAGAAAAGTCCAGGTCATATGGCATGTTATATGGAAGTGCCCAAAACTAGAGGCTATATCCCACACACTTCATGCCATCACACAACAGAGCAGGGTCGTGGTCACCTTACAATGGTTGCATGGTAGTTGTCGGGGGTTGGGGCCTAGCCCCAAGCCTTTACTCTGCCCATTTAACATATATTGAAACATATATACAAACGAAACCATATAGGGGTAAGAAACACTCGGTAGGAGGGTTGGTAGCCCAACCTACGCGAAGTCTCAGCCTCCCATAGGCATCATGGGTTCAATCCCCACGGACCTCAAACAAATTTTTTTGAAATAATAAACCAATAGAGGGGCGACCTGTGGAAGCCCATGATTGGGCCACGTGGCACCTTCACATTCACCCAAACCAATGCCATGTGTCCAAAAACCATTTGTCCACATCTTCCATGTATCTTCTCTATCACTTGCCACTATACCTACAATGTTTTCAATGAGTCGTATGGATGTGCCACATGTCACCCTTGTAGTGGTGACACGTGTCACTCCCTGACTTGTCCACCTCTACTTTCCTTGTCATCAACCTGTCCATGTTATCATGCCAATGCACGCTGCCACGTTAGTTGTACAACTATATGACCTTGTTGGCATAGGGGAAGACCTGTTGGACACACCTACCACACTTAGAGGGGGGGTGAATGAGTGTGGGGCTCTTTTTCCCAAAACTTCCCTCTTGCACAAAAACTCATCAATTAGC
>ML814537.1:53439-67798 GCA_009831015.1 Picea engelmannii | reverse complement strand
ATTGTCATTTCTTTTTGTTTTTATTTCTATGCTCATAGTTTTATTTAGTTCTTGTTTAATTCTTGTTAATAGCTTAGTCGTTTACTTTCTAACCTTTTACCATACAACTGTCATGACTAGCAGAGCCCAACTAGGCATGTAAGAACTCACTTTTTGCTCACACATCGACGAAAAGAGTGCAAACAACATGGTTGACCCCCAGCGTGGGGCTATGTCCACCAACTCTTCTCTTCTTTATTATCTTCTCTCAATATTCTTCAAGCACAGAGCCATAGGAACCCACTCCACATAGAACAGGATATCTGTGCGCACCCTGCCAGATCCTCCTTCCCTGAGCTAGGTTTAAGCACAAAGCCTTATTACAATCACTAGCACTTAGCTCTGCAAGTCTTAACACATAGTATGCACAAATCCTTTGCAATCACATATATAGAACTCTAGCACTTAGCATATTTTCCCTTTCTTGCATTGACTAGATATCTATTTATACATTACAAAATGGGCCTAAACATGTGTAAACCCATGGGCCAACATCCCATACCCATTACATAAACCCTAATCCCAAAGATTCCTTAAAAAGGGGTCGAGATCCAACGATCTCCGCTTCAACTTGCGCTCCACCTTTGACTAGCCTGTCGAAGTACCAAAAAGGTCAAACATGACCAAGGATCTCCAAAACTTGGTCAAGTGACAACATGCCCCCAACACTCACATGTGACTTGTCCCGAGTCACACTGGTCTAGGTAAATCTGCCTCAAAATCTTTGAGCTTGGCTCAAGTTGCTTTAACCTGCTGCTTCGCCAAGGCCTCCTGCTCAGTGAACTCTTGAATAACTACCTTGTTCACAGGTCCCTCTAAGTGTTTTTCTACCGAAGTGACTACTTGTTCTAGCTCTACTCCTCGGCCTTCAATATCCTCAAAAAGTAGGCAAGTTGCATCCTGTATTGAATGGAGCTTCTAAGTCACTTCCATGACATTGCTTTGTATGGCATGGACCTGTTGTTGAGCCATGCACTGTTATTGGGATCTTTTCAATCACTTGACCGTTGAAAAGGGATTTAACTGCACTTGTATTATTATTTCTTGCTACTTTTCTTCCTAGAGCTGCAACTCCAATGTCTTTAGTTCAGGGTCCTCGGTACGGGGCTCATAAGTTTGCGCACTGCGACTGCTTATTTTTTTACATTCCACGGATAATGATTTGATCCTTTAAACTATGCTCTAGGTAGTTTCTTCTCTATGGTATCACACTTCCTGCAAAGTTCTTGGTACTATTTGTAGCTCCAGTTCTGCTATTCTCTATTGAAGCTACTAAATGGATTCAACAAGCTTCGCCACTTGATTCTCCACCGAGTCTTCCTCCATTTTCTCTAAGCCTGTCACAAAGCAAAGTGCTATATGGACTGCTTCTTCAACTCCAACCTTCCCCATGAGCAGTTGTTATTTCTCCCGCTGGATCTGCGCTCTATCCTCTTTGAAATTAATTTGGAGGTCATCCTTCTCTTGTTGCGCAACTCGGTGTTTCTCTATGATTTTCTCTTGTGATTTCTTCAGGTCCACTGTGGCCTATTATTTTTCTTCCTGCACACAATAAAGGCGAGCTTCAGTCGCATCATCTATTTTGTGGAGTTGGGCAGGATCATGTCCCAACTCTGGTTCTTCTGGTGGCGGGGGTGTAGTGGACACTGCACGGCTGGAGTGAAGGGCTTGTTTTACTCCTCTCAGCTCTTCTTTAATCCTTTCATACATGGTTTCTTTTTTGGCTTCAGTTCTCTACAAAATATTTTCTGAGGTATCTGATATAGCTATGATAATGAAGTCAAAGTCATCGACCATGAGTATAGTTTGTAGCTTTGGCTTACTCTCTTTGGAATTCTTCTGCGAAGTAGGTTTCATTGGGGAAACCTTTATTTTATTGGATGTCTCTGCCTCTTCAAGAGGGTTCCTAGTCGGTGTTACTTCGCCATGCTTCTTCTTGTCTTCTTCCCCTTCTTTATCTTCTTTGTCCACTTTTCCATCTCCTCCTCTGCTAGGTGAATCTAATGCAGTATCTTCTGATATGATGTGTATTTCATGTACATCTTCCTTATTTTTCTTCCTGCTACTGCTGGGTGCATCGTACTCTTCACGAGCAACCACCAGACTTCCAATGAGGTTGGGTTTGGACAGTTATGCCTGGTCAACTGGTACAAGGAACTATGTGGGCCATTCCTTAGTGATTTCTTCCAGGTCCTCCTCTATGATCTTGTAGTAGGACTGAAGCTCTTCTTTACTTTCATTTGCGCACGTAGTAATATAAATAAAATGCCTATCTGCGTGGAAATTCATAAGTGGCCTGAACTTGTCCAGGGTGTTCGGCGTCATACAAGGGAAAGACTCAATATCCCTCTTCAACTGCAGGTAGTAGGTATGGAATACTGCATTTGACTGCCATTGTTTCTCCATATTTCTTGGATATCAGAGCGTGATGAACTTCATAGCTAATGGATCAAATGGTTCAATGTCAAGGAAGGTCACACCTTCCGGCACCTCCCAAGCAGTGAATGCGATGAGGATCAATAGCCATTTAAAATGGAACTCATAGCCCTAATCGTGAGCTTCGTGACAGTCCAGTTCTAACTGATTGACTAGGTATCTGGCCCAGTTCATCTGTAGTCCTTCCACGCATTTTCCTCCAAGGTCAACGGCAAACCCTGTGACCTGCGTGGGTATTTTCTTTTGAACTATCTTACCAGCAATCAACTGGAAAGAAAGGAACACTGTACCATTCTGAATGGAGGATACCTTGTAGCCTCACGTCCCTTTATCTACATCGACGTAGGTGTCCTTGATATTTTGTGCCAAGGCGTGGTCTACATCCTTCCTTGGATAAAAGTCTTGTGGGTCTAGTCCCTGCATGCTCAATCTGGTGATCCTATGGATCAACACCGGATTGACAGTGATGCATTTGTCTAACCATAGATACCCACCATGGAAGCATGATAGCAGGAGTTTAACGCATGCGTTAACCTCCTTATGCCTTCCAAAATGTGGTATCTTCATCACGTTCAAGACAGTGGACCTCGTGATGTCCATAGTCCACGGTTGGGGGATTATATTTGAATTCTTCCCCTTCATCTTGGTCAAATATTTGTGAGGTTCGAGCATGCCATAGCTCTTGCAATCTCCTAGTTTATATTCACTAATATTCAAGGTTGGAATCCTCTCCAACTCCGGTCTAACTACTTGTATTCTCTTCGGGAGGTACGCAGTGATGACTGTGTAGTCGAAGTCCCTCGAGACACTGTCACGACTCACCACACCGGCCAGGGGTGGGATGTAGTCAGGTAGGATGGATGGAATTAGCTTCACATTCGCCAAGTCATCACGATGCTTGGTTCTTTTCTCGGTCGCAGCTCGGGATGGTTCAGATCCACGAGCAGTTGATGGGGAGGCTTGCGCTCCTCATGTCGATGAGGCTTGGATGCTTGCAGACATCACCTTCTTAGCCATGACGTCTATTAGAATCTCTTCGATGACTTTTTCTACAGTGCTAATTGCATCTGACATGCACACTCGAGATTTGATATCTTAGGTTGGTGAACAATACTCAATGTAACAGAAAGGATGGCAAGGTCTCAATGATCATTGCACGAAATCAACTAGCTCTCTGTGGGATCAGATAATCACAATTGGAAAAAGTGTTCTCGGTGCAACGCTCAATGGGATAAATAGATATTTTCGTAATGATTTCTTTCAATGGGTCGCAAAGCCTTATTCAATGCAATTCCATCTATTATGGTGTGGTCCCAACAGTCCAATGGAAAAATTTCGGGCCATAACTACTTTCCTAACCATTCGGGAGCATCGATTGAACGGTGATATTGCCTCCAGTGGTCATATTTGTTTGTCATGGTGAAGTCGCAATCTATGTTGTACTGATATTCCGACGAAGTTCGAGTTCTGGAAACCTTCCTTCTGCGAAGTATTCTCCGGAACTTCTTGCAATTTTTTTAACTTTGATCTCTTCTTACTGAGATTTCTAGCCTTCTTTCTTGTGATCTGAATTACTAGTTTCCTCTTTCCATTTTTGTTCTTATCTCCTCTTGGCATGATAACTTCGCACTATGGAGGGTCTTTCATAGGGTTCAAGGGTAATACTTCTTCTCTTTCTGGGGTAGGTGCTCTACTCTCTTGTACAAACAAGTGTCTCTAGTCTTCCCGTGTCCTTTCAACTTCGATGTCCATATATTTGGTCCTTAGTAGCTTCGAATGGTTCTCTTGTTCTTCCAGTAAGTGTGTTATTCTCCTAGCCATGAAATATCTTAGTTCTTTCTTTTTATGTTCTAGATCCTCCTCTTCTTGTTTCCTTCGTATCTGATCTTTATCAATCCAAGTTTTTCCTAGAAAGATAGCAAATGGGGTGATGTTCTCAACAAACTTAATGATCTCAAATTCTTCTTCTGTCAAAGTGCCATGAGCACTCATAGTTTTCAGGGTAAGTCTTCCACATAGGGTTATCATCTTTCCTCTAAATAATCATATTCCTCCTAATGAAAGAACCATAGCAGGCTTTCCCAAAATTTCCCAAGTTCTTTATGTCATGATATTCACCTGTGTTTCCTTATCTAGGACACAGTCTATGTTGAAGTCTCCTATTCTTGTCTCTATGTACTCATTCTCTTTTAAGACCTCTGATAAGTTGATATTTTTGTGATCATTCAAGGTTTCTTTCATCTATAGTAATATAGTCTCTGATTCTTTCTGGAGTTCTATCATATATGTAGTTTCTTGGCCTATCTCATAGTTTTCTTGTTTCATATTCATCTTTTCAACTTTAGCAATCATTCTAGGACAATCCAAAACTTCATGGTCCATATATTTACAACAAAGACAACTAGGTCTTCTACCAGGGCATTCCTTGGCAAGATGTCCCGGTCTTATACAATTGTAACAAAGGGTTAATCCTCTCTTTCTCTTAAATGATCCCCAACCTTTCATGTAATGTGCATTGGGATCACAATAAATAACCTATAAAAAATTCTTTCCAGGATCCTACATCCATTTATTAGTCCAAACATTCTTTCTATGCATAGGAATAACATATCTTTCATTGCTTCTATTAGATCTATTTATACCAAATCTTCTTTCTTCTAACTGTGCCCTAGTTTTCAAACTAGGACAAAATTTATCAAACATACCTAGATCCATACTTTCGAAAAAAAAAATTCCACTTATCTTACCTTTCTCATAGCACAAATATTCAATATCTTACCTCTTTTCTTCATATCAGACTTCCTTTTCTTAGCACAGAGCTTCACAAGTCAAGTAGAATATTGCACACTAAAGTAGCAAATCTACGCACAAAGATTTATTTTCATTAGTTCCCAACAATCATAGTTTCAGGTCCCAACAATGGAACCATTTGTTGGCACAAGGGAAGACCCATTGTTCAATGCTTCAACAATGCACCAAAAAAACCCTAACTATCGACCCTTTCGGCAACACCTGCAAAGCAGATGAAGTCTCACTCGAGGTAGAGGTAGGGGTGGTTGCAGAAATTGAATGTCTGCAACCTAGCTGGGAAAAAGATCTATGATTACAACACTTAACCGATAACTTAGAAATTAACATTAATCAATATTTAACCCTTATTCACATCACAGATTGAAATCCTAGTTACATATCAGCGCAGTATTCAACAAGATCTAATACATCCAACACTTAGCACATAGAAATAGATCAGATATAGAATTCATTCACATTACTAAGAACTAAGCTATCATATCAGTTTCATATAACATATATCATTGCACTAAGCATACATCACATCAATTAACTATAACCATACTGCACAAAGAAACCATAACACAAGATATACATGGTTCACCCCCAACATGGGGCTACGTCCACCAACTCTTCTCTTCTTTATTATCTTCTCTCAATATTCTACAAGCACAGAGCTATAGGAACCCACTTCGCATAGGAAAGGATATCTATGCGCACCCTGCCAGATCCTCCTTACCCGAGCTAGGTTTAAGCACAAAGCCTTCTTACAAACACTTGCACTTATCTCTGCAAGTCTTAACACATAGTATGCACAAAGCCTTTGCAATCACATAGATATAACTTTAGCACTTATCATCTTCTCCCTTTCTTACATTGCATAGCTATAGATTTGTACATTACAAAATGGGCCTAAACATTGGTAAACCCATGGACCGACATCCAATACCCATTACATAAACCCTAATCCCAAAGATTCCCTAAAAAGGGGATGAGATTCCATGATCTCCACTTTGACTTCCACTCTGCCTTCAACTAGCCTGTTGAAGTCCCAAAATAGGTCAAAAATGACCAAGGATCTCCAAACTTGGTCAAGGGCCAACAAAACTGTATAGTCAGCTGCCACGTGGCACTATACGGATATACAGTCAACATCGTTTTTTGCATGTTTGACGAAACGAACAGATCATGATATCTTTCCCATATGACATATGTTTTATCCCATTCAAGTTGGGTTGGGTTCGTATCAATGAGGCCTATGCACACATCCATTTTGAATCCATTCCAAGACCTTTTATTTTTAGGCCTTCCTGGACCCATTTTGGTCCCGAGATCCAATTCTGGATCACCTGGGGACATGTTGTAGCTATTTGAGAGCTACCCACAAGCCTTGGATGCTTTGGCTATGAAGTCACATGGGTACACATGATGAGGTACATATGCATTTCGGGGTAGTTGATGTCATGTTAGAAAACAAGACCGTGGAGCAATAAAATAAAACAAATGCGGAAACAAAACACAGAAGATACACAATACAAGAGAGACACAGATTTACGTGGTTCACCCAGTGTGGGCTACGTCCACCAGAGAAATTGCCAGGTCCTTTCTTTATTATTATCCAGCAAAATGAAGGGATACAACCTACAGCAAAACCCGCTGTAACTTCTTCTTCTTTCTCTCATAGTCTCCTCTCTCAGAATACAATACTCACCAACATACATAGCCACAATACATTTCCCTCATAAAAGAGGGTTGCCTTCTAGGGAAAAAAAACCCTAACATAATCTCTATCGTTAGATCTGCGACCTTATAATGAACAGTCCATATTTACAATGAAATTACAATATACTTTTACAAGGCAATTTTTGCTTCGGGGGCTTCGCCCCGAACCCCCATCGGGGGACGCTGCCCCCAAACCCCTGCTGGGGGCCCTCTTGCCCCCCAGACCCCCCACGTGGAAGAGTGTACATACTTCTGGGGTGTAAATACTTCATGGGGTATAAACACGACTGAAAGTAAAAGACCTCTAAATTAGGAAGATAATCAGGCTCCATAACCAACATGTCATGGTGACATGTTGAAGCTATCTGAGAGCTACCCACGGGCCTTGGATGCATTGGCTGTGAAGTCATGTTGTACTATGGATAATCGATGATGTATAGATTTTTTGGGTATGTGTTATATTATTTTCATGTGTGTGTGTGGGCGCATCAGATATGACAACTGCGTCTGATGGTTTTTGGGCAGTTTTTGCTATTTTTAGCGGATTTTGCTATTTTTAGTGGTTTTGTAAATTAATCCTAAATTAAGGGATTAGGGTTTTGGTATCTATAGAATACCTAAAAACATTGTATATATTGTATAGTGAATGGTGAAATTTGATATAATGAATATAAGAAAGGTTTTTCCCGGTTGAGGGTTTCCGGTATAAAATCTCTATGTAATCTGTGTATGAGCCATTGATTTAATTTTGTTTTGCTTAAGAATCTATATGCATTGCTTTACTGCATACATTTAAAACTTACAAGATTCATATGTTCAATAGTCAATGGTCATGAGCTCGTGTGGCAACAAAGAATACCTTCCTAGTTAAGAGGGAGTGTTGATATTTTGATGTAACTACGAAATATATTCTTTTGTATTTGTATTGGTCAAACCTCGAGAAGGTTATTGTAATATTATTGTATAAATTGGCTCAAAAGATATTATTATTTTATTGTTATCCTTATTGTAAAAGTCAAAACGACCCCTCTTAGGGTTGTGACTTGTTAGGATTCAAGTTACGTGTATAAATATAGGTCGATTTCCTCTCATTTATATACACACACAACCCGCCTTCTCTTGTGTATTTGGAGCATAGAAAGGAAGGTCTAGCACAAGAGGTCTTGGTTTCTTGGTCTTTGGTATCTTGGTCTTGGTCTATTTGTGGAGAGCTATAATGTGACATTGTACTAGTTGAAGGAGTCTATACTGAAGAATTGTTTGTTCGGTTTTCTTACCCAGGAGGGTTTCCTAGGATATATGTTGTGTTATGTGATTTTTATCTTTCAGTGATCCTATTACATGCAATTTTTAATGAATGTTAAATAATATAACTTTCTAGAATTCTAACAATTGAAAGTTTTATCCACATTCATATTTGATCTTAGATAATTTTATGGAGTTTTGGATCACACAACCCTAAGAGAGGACATAATAATAGGTCTAGAGATTTTTGGAGGGGTTGCAGAAAGAAAATGATATGATTTTCAATATAGTTTGATTTCAATTCTAATTAGTTTGTGCAATTGGTGCATACCAAACATTTGTATTTGGGAGATCCTAGTGCACAACCACCATTATTGCCTTTCTCTCCTAAATTGAAACCACAACTGAACACTTCTTAATTAAATCTATTTTTCCCACACACACAAAATGGATAGATGTATGATCCCAACCACCATTTTACTAGTACCAAAATATGGAAGATCCCTAACCCCAAACCAAATGTTCCTAAGGTTTCTGCGGTTATATCTCATGACTCATATTCCTTAGTCCTTATCCATGATACTAAAGATGTTTAAACACACATCCATGAGCCTATGGTTATAGAAAAAGGGAAACAAAGGATGGATAAGCAAATTCCACCCATGCCTCCTCAAGGTCCTCCCCGAGATCATGTCATATCTCATAATACTACACACTCTATTAATATTCATGTTACTATAGTTTTTGTTGCTAGCCCTCCTTGTTATGGCCAAGTTTCATTTGCTATCCCTCTATTCATAATTGGCATGCACTACAAGCAGAACACCTTGTAGCAGAGGTTTTTGTGAAGGATTTTAGTGTTACAAGATTGGGAAAAAATTTCAAAAAAACCTTCACTATTCATAGTGGAGGCTTTAGTGAAGGTTTTAATGGATTTTCCCTATAACTCAAAAAAATTAGGCGAGCGAAGGTTTTAGTAGAGATTTTTTTTCGGTGCTTGTATTGGTAACACACATCGGTGCAAATTTTCATAACATGTACCAGTGCATACATAAACCTAAAAATAATCGGTGCTCGTATAATTATTACGCATTGGTTTCATATTTTTTTGTTATATGTCACATCGGTGCTCATATAAATATTATGCACTAGATAGTTCTTTTTTGTTTTATGGCACACTGGTGCTCGTATAATTTGTACACACCAATGCCAATATTACCATGTGCACCGAAGGGAAGTGAATTTTTGAACATTTGAGGTGAGATGTCAATGCCATTCTTTGGTACTAATCAATGGTGTGTATATTATATGTAAATCACTAGTGCATATTGTAATCATGTGCACTGTAATATTTTAAAATGATAAATGTAATCATGTGTTATGTCGTTTAAAGTAATGGTGTTTTTTCACAATTTTTAGCAATGGTGTTTCAATGTAATTAATAGGCACCGGTGTGTATGACTCATAAAATCACAATGATGTCTATTTTATGGCACACACCATTTAGTGAGTTCAAAAGAATACAATGCACCAATATGTATATATGTTAATTAATTGTTTGATTACGAATTTTCAATTAATCGTCTCAAAATCAAATATTTTTTATAATAATATTAAATTTATATTTTTTTATTGTGATTTGATATAATGATTCCATTAATGAATTATCCAACAAATTACACCTCTGTTATTTGGAACAATGTAAATCATCCATATATTAATTAATAAATAACATGACATTTTACAACATTCGACAATGTAATAAAATAAGTGTAGATTCTAACCTTGTACAATATTCACTGTAAACATATTTTCAGTAAAAGAATAGAAAGTATACAATGGCAAATACAAACATTACACATAGAAGATTCTGGTCTCAGAAAATTTCTACACTTTTTGAATTTGAATATCAAGATGCTATTGCATGAGAAGAACATATTGAAGATACAACAATTGGTCGGATCAGAAAAGGCTAATGTTCAAGAACTCAAACAACGACAATGACACATAGCATGGATATACGCGCAGTGGGAGAGAGTTCAGAGAAGTTCCTCTTGCAAACTTGTTTAAGAAGAACTATGGGGATGAGGGTTTCCACAGTGGAGAAGAGGCAGATCTTATAGACGAAGAGCATTCAGAATCCACTAGGGAAAAGGAAGGGAGAGCTAAAGAACCTCATTGGGAAGAGCCAGAAACTTCAGGAACCGCGTCGACTATTGAAGTAAGTACTATTATTCCTCCTGTTGTTTCAGCAACATTAAGCAATCATATTAATCAAAGTCACGAGAGAATTTTGAGAACTATCACTAGCAGTCCACAACATACTCAGTCAGGAAACCTAGGAAGACCTATGGCAGATGAGATGAGGTTACCCACCTTTAGAGGAGATGGATCTGAAGATCCTGATCACCATTGGTTTTATGTGAAATTGTATGGAGTATTAAGAATATCACCGACGAAGCTGTTAAATGAGCTCAGCTCAGTACTACCCTAAGAGATTGCGCACTGAGTTGGTACATGAAATTTGTCCAAGGAGTTGAACCGAAACCATTGAATGTCATTAAGACTACACTAATTGCTGAATTCAAGAAACCTAATTCAGAGTCGTAGTGCATTACAAAGATAAAATAAATCAAGCAGAGAATATCTGAACCTTTGTGGGATTTTGATCAGAGATTTAAGACCTTGACAGGCCATTTGAGTTTCCAGATCCCAGATGAGTAGAACAAGGAATGGTTCATTATTGCCATCTTACCACACATCAGAGTTCCTTTGATGAAACAAAATATTTCTTCACATGGTGAGGTTTTGGAGATCGCCATGAAGTTAGAATCAGCCCCTATGGGAGAATCCAACTCAGGTATGAGTCAAATATTGAATTAGTTGAATAGCTTATCTCTACAGGTCGAAGATATGAATAAAGACAAGGGAAAATATAAAAGAGAAGACATTTGGTGTATTAGATGTAAATCAAAAGGCCATGACAAGGAACACTGTCCCTTATTTCATGAATACCTGGACTCTGGAGCTCTGATCCCTTTGAAGCAAGTTACCCTACCCTGGTGTGAGGTATGTAGAAATCAACATCACCATAGTGAATGTTACTATCTGCAAAAATATGTCTAGACACCCACAAATCTGTATTTCACATTCTGTAAGTTGGTATGAAACGATTAGCCCATTCTTTACTTTGAAAGAAAATTAGGGTTTCAAAAACAAATCTATAGAAATGACAAACATGTTCATCAAAACTTTGTTGATGCATGCAATATTGTGACAACAATATTGATGAAATCTTATATGATCATGATGGTATAAAAATGAAAGAGCTTCTCTTGGTTTCAAGAATAATTTCTCCTCTACTGAACAAGGCCAACCACGTGAATGTGGAACCTCATATGGCACCTCCCCTCCCCCTCATATCACTCTCAATTGATCCCCAAAACCCAATCTATAAAATAGAAAATAATTGAAAGCAACGTCCTATTAAGATTCATGCACAGAAACTACAAAAACAAAAATTTATGAAGGTACATGAAATTTTGTGTTTCTAAATGATATTTTTAGTCTACCGCGTACTTTAGTATATTGGAAACGTTTCAAATAATAATTAAACAACATGTAACATAGGATATAAAAACGTCGCATAAAACTTAAAAACATGTAATTAATGCATGAAATTATAAGTAAATTATTTTAAGAGAATAATTCATACAAATTAAAATATTATATAGTCACGTACCTAATCCAACCTCAACATATGCGTAATCATCCTTATTCACTATCTTGATATTATTCATCGAACTCAACATCTGTATCATCATCCTATTCAGAAATGATGTTGAAAGGATTGATGATATCATCATCATCATTAATGTCATTTTCGAGCATATTTTCATTGACATCATCATCAAGAATTTCAATATTGTCTCCTATGCCTGGATAATGATCTTCTTCATCTTCTTCATATGTCACCTGGATAATGATATTCCAGATCTGTTTGATCTATTGAATCATCTTCTTGATCTTCAATATCATCTTCTTCCTGTAAATTAGTATACTTAATTGGCCTTCCTCTTGGATCATATCTAACAACAAATGACTAATCCCTTTCACCTGGAACATTTGAGTAAAATACCTGTTCACATTGGCTTGGAAAAACATAGCGCTCATGTCCTCTTTCAAACACTATTGTTTTAATCATTGGAAATCTGTTGGCATGTTGAATAACACTTATTTCCTCATTGTGTTCATGCATTCGTAACCTATACCATTTGACATCGAACATAACTAATTTGAAGGAATTAAAGTCACACTCAAGTATATCATTTAAATACCCATAGTGTCTATTTTTAGATTCTCATGGATGTCTGTCACTCCTAGGGGAAACATTAGTGACCTAGAATACTACAGTTATCCCACTATCAGAAGTTTTCCTGTTTTCATCCAATTGTTTGATGAGAAATTTACGACCATTGCACCACATAGCCTTGTGGTGTTTCAACTACAATATGTCAGATATGTAAAAGATGCATTGTCAATTAATAAATTAACATATATTTATATAACTTTGAAAGTATCTGAAAAATATAGTACACATGTAGTCACATTAATATAATATAAAATAATTGATTAAAATGGGTGAATTTGCTTACCTATCCATCTTTCAAACCATATGCTAAATCAATTTCCCTTTGCGTAACATTGGCATCTCCATTACGACGAGCTTATCTAACCAAATCATACAGTCGTTGCCATGATAACCTACCTCCATTATGTTGTTTACATCTTTCAATCCATACATTCATCCAATCAAGATTATTTGCAATATATAAATGTAGTGCATCCCACTCTTGAGCAACTGAATCAAAAAAACATAATTCACCAATATTAAATATTAGTTATAGCGTCCAATATGCAGATAATTATAAATATTTATAATTTATGAAATAAATAAATTAATATATTAATGAGTATGATCATATACACAAAAAATGAAACTTTATATGTATTATTAATATAAATTTTCACAATTATTAATTATTACCTCTCATTTTTTTCATTCTACCTTGCCCCAACATATGCTCCTAATCTTCAATTTTTTTGATGGAGTTCACATCCCAAATGCGATCCACTACATGCATAGCTAGCACTGCTAATTTAGGAAGATACTGATTAATATACACCATGGATTGATATACCATATATCCCTTCACCATAGAACCCTCAGGACGTGCTCTTTGTCTAACCAATGCCTTCAATGATTTCAAGTGTCTCTCCACCATCCACATTGACCTTGTGTGAATAGGTCCACAAATTTCAATCTCCTCAACTTGGTGTATGAGGTAGTGTTCTTGTGCTTTGAAAAATGTTGGAGGTATATACTTTTTCATTTCACACATTAGACGAGGAATTTCTCTCTTCCAATACTTTATATCATCTTCATGGATTTCTTTCAATGACAACCATCTACATGAGATCATGACACAAGAAAATAACATGTTTCAACATAACATAATATAATATATTACATTACAAGTAAAACATGTGTCATTAAGTACAACAATAATTTGGAATTAGGAAATTTTGCATATAAATCACAACTACTTACCTCATGTATTTTCCAAGATCATATATAACTTGTTTGACATTGTTGTCAAAGTAGTTTAGGAGAGATAGCAGTAGAACATACTGTAACAAAAAAATGAATTGTTATTTGTTTCGACCAAAGTAGACAAAAAAAATAAAAAAAAATAAAAGTGTATAAGGCCAATATAGATAAATATGTATGCCAAAATTATGACCATAATGAAGGTATGCCAATCATGTGTTTTTACCCCGCCAAATTCACCTTTCTTCGTTAAGATATTTTTTATGTTTGAAGCAAAACCCGTGGGAAATTTAATTCTTTGAATGACCTCTTTTACATCATTTTTTTGTTTCTCTATTAGTAACCATGGAAAGTTATTTTAGTCTAGTACTCAATCTAATCTATTTGAATATCGGATCACACTTCGCATTGCATGATTGGCTTCCTGAATGTCAGTACAAATTTTGACAATTTTTTCTTTGTCCCTCCTACCATCTATGATTCGCCATAACGTTTCAGTCACATTCTTCCCGATAT
>ML814537.1:38025-53389 GCA_009831015.1 Picea engelmannii | reverse complement strand
CGCATTGCATGATTGGCTTCCTGAATGTCAGTACAAATTTTGACAATTTTTTCTTTGTCCCTCCTACCATCTATGATTCGCCATAACGTTTCAGTCACATTCTTCCCGATATGCATTGTATCAAACAAATGAGCTATTTTTAGATCTTAATAGTAGGGAAAACTCATTGATTGAATGGGATAACATTTCATTCCTCATGGAAGCCCATTATTAATACCTTCATGATGATTGCAGACTTCATGAAGCGTATAAGAAATCATAAAAATAATTATCAAATACGGTAAAATAAATTCAATGATTAAAATAAACATTGAAAACATTACATGATTTACGACACATTATGAAATTGAGTACCTTGACGATTTCTATTATATTCCAACCTCCATAGGTGAGGTGTCATTCTTTGTGGTTTTAAACCAGTCTCTTCTTTCCCATTGAAAAGATGTTTTTTAGTGGTACTATACCTATGGTTGTTAGGAAGAAGGTGCCTATACTCATCAAACACCATCTTTCCTAAACTTCTTGAATGACAATGCTTCATTTTAGGGCCACAAACTAGACATGCAAATTTACCCTTTGTTTGAAGACCTGCAACAAATGGATTAATGTCAATTATACGATGAGATTATTTAAAAATTAAACATGCACCATGATTATAACATTAAAAAATTATATAGTATTAAAGAGAAATATTAGAATGATACATACCACAAAAATGTGTTAGTCCAAGGGCATCATGAATTTTCCATAAAAGTATTCCATGGAATTTAAATTTCTTCTCCCTGATTGGTTTACATATGTCATACATTTTGATGTCAGCCCATAACTTTAGTATCTCGTCGATAAGAGGCTTGATATATACATTCATATATTTAACCTGGTACTTACCTAATTGTTTGAAATTACACATAATTACTATAGGAATTATATCATGTAATATATATAAGTAAATAAATAAACAAAAGATATTATGCAAAAATTGAAACAAATGAAAATGTTACATTCAAAAACTTAATGTAAAGAAATACCTGGAACAATTGTTGTCAACATTATGTGCTCCCTCTTTATTGAAATCCAAGGAGGAATGTTATTGTTGATAAAAAAAATAGGACACACTGAGTAAATAGACCTTAGCTCTCTGAATGGATTAACATCGTCAGCTACCAATGAAAGCTTAACATTACGAGGTTCATCTTTGAAATTTGCTCATTTTTCCTCAATTTCCCTAAATGTAGAACCATCGGCAGGCATTCGAAGAACACCATCTCCACTTCTATTACGTGCACGGTAATCCATAAATTGTGTTATTATTTCACACCTGAACAATCGTTGCAAACGTGCAATTATGGGAATATGACGAAGAACCTTTTGAGACACCCTTTTTGTTACTTGATCGGTTCGATATCTATTGATAAGACATTGCAGACATTCTGTTTTCGAAGCAAGTTGTCCATAATATATAATATGGTCATTAGGACATGCATCTATAGTTTGATAATCCATTCCAATGTCTTTAATAATGGCATGCAAACCTCGATATGTGCAAGGTAAAATATTTGACGATGGTCACAAAAATTCACCTAAAAATATAAAACATAACAAATAACTGTAAGTTTTAAACTTGTGAAGTAAAGCAATGCATATAGATTATTAAGCAAGACATAAATTAATCAATGGCTCATACACAGAGTACACAGAGATTTTATACCCAAAACCCTCAACTGGGAAAACCTTTCTTATTTTCATTATTTCAAATTTCACCATTCACCATACAATATATACAATGTTTTTAGGTATTCCGTAGATACCAAAACCCTAATCCCTTAATCCGGGATTAATTTACAAATCCGCTAAAAATAGAAAAATCCACTAAAAATAGCAAAAACCACAGTTGTCGAACCTGACGCGCCCACGCACACACATGCAAAGAATATAACAAATACCCAACATTCTCCCACTTGTTTTTTTCTTTGCATCCAGGGGTCCAAGGGTCCAGGGAATTATCTAGTCAAAAATCTAGGGCAGCAATGCCCATTGTTACTCTACACCAGGAGAACTTTTCTGTGCTCACAGACTTTGTCAATGAATCTGCAACATTCTTCAAAGTGTCAACCTTTTCCAGCAACACCTTCTTTTCCTCAACCATGTCTCTCACAAAGTGATACTAAACATCAATATGCTTTATCTTCGAATTATAAGATGGGTTCTTGCCAGGAATATTGCACTCTGACTGTCACAATATAATCTCCCTGCTTGTTGTACCAACCCAATACCCAAACATAGTATTTGTAACCATACTGCTTCCTTTCTTGCATGAGTGGATGTCATGTATTCAACTTCTGTAGTTGAGAGTGCCACTACAACCTGTCTTTTTCTCATCCAACTGATTGCTCCTCCAAATAGGTTAAACACATACTCACTTGTAGATCTTTTGCAATCCAAATCTCCATCCCAGTCTGCATCAAAAAAGCCATGTATGTCCACCACTATGTCCAATCCCAGTCTTCCTTGGTAGCACAATCCATAACTGTCGGTTCCACGAAGATACATGAAGACCCTCTTTACTGTTGTCCAATGCTCCTTCTCTGGTTTTGACATATACCTGCACAAAACTCCCACTACATGTACAATGTACGGTCTAGTACAAACCATTGCATACATCAAACTACCAACTGCACTGACATATGGAACATGGGACATGTCCTCTTCTTCTTCTTGTGTCTTGGGACACTGATCTGCAGATAACTTTACACCTATAGGAATAGGAACCTTGACCAGTTTACTTCCATGCATATTAAACCTCTGCAATATTGTCTCAACATATTTTCTTTGATTCAACTAGAGTTTCCTGTTTGCACGATCTCTTTTAATCTCCATTACTAGAATGAAGTTAGCAGCACCGAGATCCTGTTGGACAACTGAGAGGGGGGGGTTAATTAGTTGTTACCGTGCTTAAACAATTATACCTATTTTAAACTCTTTGCAGAAACACTTAATGACATTCACAATAGTGCAGGGAAGTAAGCAATAGCATATTCAACATCAGTCACACACATGAGACACACAGAAATAGATATTTCCTAAGGAAACCCATAAAGGGTAAAAACCTATTTTTCTTTATATGATAAGTAATATTTAGATTCTTTACATTATCATACATATGAGCACAAACTCATAATGAGGTTGCAACCTCAGTTTTGCAAGTTGCAACTTGCTGAGAGCACCAACTCTCTGTTTTCTCTAACACCCACTAGAAGGAAGCACCAACTCCTTGGTTTCTCTAGCACCAACTAGAAGGAAGCACCAACTCCCTATGTTCAAGCACCCACTTGAACCTCTGAGGACACCAGTCCTCCCTAGCACCTCCCAACCACCCTTGATTATGACTATGAAATATTGAAACCTATTACAGTGATATAGTGTTCAATAACAACTTACCAATCTCATCATTGTTCTGCAAGATTTTGCTACTCAATCTTCCTCACTTTCTTCTTGCATGCATCTACTGCCCATTTTGTTCTTCTGCCTTTTGTGCTTTGTGTGCCATTCCCATTCAATGCACCATTCCTCTACTGTGCATTTTTTCTCTTGCGCTTTGCCTCCTTGCTCACACCTGAATCCTTCCCCACAACAACAACCCCAATCTCTTCTTAGTTCCACATTCTTATAGGCTCTGTGATCCTTGTGCATGCAACATTCACCATGCCTCTGCATGCTCACACCGCGCCAATATCCTCCACATCTCGAGTGATTTGCCTAATCATCATAGCGACTCTTTAGCTTCTTTGGCGTTTTTCCCCATTCGTTCAGCATCACTAGGTGTTATGTCTAGATTTCTCAACTTCTCTAGCAGTTGAGGCTCTTCATCTTCTCTGTCTTCGACGAGCTTATCCTTTCTATTTTAAGCTATAGACTTGTTGACGGGCGAAATTGACCGCTCGTCAAATGGAGGAGTGGATCTGGTCCGGGGTTGTCTAAATAACCCAAGCCATTTGGATTAATCCACTCCGACGGGTTTAGCGGCTCCGTTAGCCGATCTAAGTCCTAGGAAAATGAAAGAAAAAAAACTAAGCTAAAGAAACTAATCTAAGTAAAAAAAACAACTTCTGCAAACTATATACAAATCTAATATATATATACAGTTTACTAACTAATATTATAAACCAATAATTCTACTTATTAAATGTTCAGTTATCAATACAATTAAGTCTCGATTATATATACAGTATTTACAAAATACAAATTTTGATCAAAATCTTCAAAATCATCTATGAATTGTCTTATGACAGCAAAGCTAGCATTTTTGGATTTTTATAACTTTTATGAAATAGAAATAAAACAACAACTAAATAACTAAGCAATAAAAGTAATAATTTGTACTATATATCTATCTAAACTATAGAGAATTCTCAAATTGATTAACTATTAAATTACAAATAACAAACTGACCTGAAGTAGCGTTTCTTATTTGTCATGTGCACAGTACTCGATTTAGCTGTTTGATGGGGGAAACCCACACCAGATTTTGCAAAAAGATTCTCGTAAACAGGAAGCATCGACGCTCTTGAATACGAATGACAGAACAAACAAGGGATATAGCAACAACAATTTTATAGTTTACAGATCATCACATCAAGATAAATCCTACTACGAAGATTTGTACATAACTGCTCATTTAACAAAGAAGATTAACCTTCCGTTCATTAAATTAAAACAGGGTAATTGTTGTAAGTAAAATAAGAGACATCAAATATGGACAATACTTAAATCATATCACATCAACCTGTAACAAATATTGATATCTAAAGTAGTCAATAATTTGATTACAAATTGAAATGCACAAGAACTTGAACAAAAGTAAGATAAATTGAAGCTAAAGCCGTACAAAAAATCCACTTTCATTCGAGTCTGTATAATTATCAGTCCATAGTGTCTCCTCTCCCAGCAGTGATGGTTTTGTTTACAAAAAGAATAGATATATAAAGGCCACAGGATCAAAACATTCCTGTGGAAATTATCAAAGTTGTTTGCAAAAAATATGGGAACAATCTCCCAAATTCCTATTTCTATCTAAAACTAACAATCTAATCCAAAACTGTGTAAACAAAACATGTTTAAAGATGGCACCATTGATCCATTTCCCTTTGAAATTCATGTGTACCTGTAGATGCACAAAACTACACTGTTTCAGATTGTATTTTAGCTGTAAAATCAACAAATTCAAATTTTGATAACTAGCTAACAGAATCACCCGATTCTGTAGCTAGTTATTATTATCAAACAAAATCATATTGTATCCATTCCATACCTTGGTTTCATGGATTCGATCGTTCAAGCTATTTTTGAATTAACAATGGCAGTGACTGCCTCCACATTTTTAAAGACAACAGAGCCTGTGGTCATGCTGCTTGAAAATATTTGGATTGATCAAGGGTTCAACAGGGGGCAAGAGTGTAGGAGGGGGAATAAGGCACAGGCCTGGATAACTAATAAACATTTCAACAAATGCAAACAGACCAAAACGCACCTTTCAGCCACGGAGCAAATCTGAGATTTGGCCTCTAAAGGACGAGATATATCTCTGTAATAACCCAATTTCTGAGGCAACCGCCCGCATTGGAGGTAAAGGGGATAATTTCAGTTCTGGGTTTTCAAGGGTTTGATCTAATTCAAAACAATTTGCTCAGAAACACTCACGCAAAAATGTGTCTCTGGGAGGCAATTACGGGGTTAGCCTAAGCAGTCTTCTCTGGAACTATCAAACAATAATAGAGTTTGGACACCATGGGGTTCAATTTACACTACAGGAGCCATAGAATATAGCACACGGTCAACAGGGTAATCGGTGAGGGGGTTTGACAGGGTAGACACAAAACCATTTTCCCGCAGGTTTTCCCAAAACAAGCAGAGGCAACCCAAAATGCAAGGCAGTCATTAATGCTTATGTGTGCGAGGGTGGTGTAGTAATTTAGGACCATGAAAAACTATCATGTCAGTTGTACAATCAACGACGCCTTGATAAAGAGTTTCATAGATTTCACAATGGTGTTTATGAAAAACATTGTAAACAACATGTCAAACGAATAACCATTGAAAACCATGACATGCATAGCCAACACTCGATTTGAGCCCAAAATGTGTTCTATAAAACCATTGCACCAAGGATTTGATCAAAGACACCAAAATATCATTGCATCAATGAACTTATAAATCGAAACCATATTAACAAAAGTCAAATGCAAAGTGAGTGGTGGTTTGGCATTTTGGTAAATGTGTGAGCAGTGGTGAGTTGGAGGTAAAAGAGTTATGAACACATAAACAAAAAGATCTATAACAATCCAAAGATGATTTTAATGCCATCAACATGACTTCCAACTCAAGTTTTTCATGCTTGCAGTCGTGAAAATGAAAACGAAAGGTAGGTGTGCAAAAGCAAAAGATAATAGTGTCGTTTTGTTTAAAGAATTGCAACGAGTATTGAGGGTTCAAAACCCTTGTGTAGGCAGCTTATAAGGAAAAGATAAGAATTGCAAAATGGCTGCCAACAATGGCGACACACTGGTAGAAGAAGATATCTCTGCCAAAAGAACAAATCTAGATTAAGATAATGAGAATAATTCTAACTCAAAAACAACCAGAAAATTGTTTAAACATCGTCATCAATCATAAAAATTCTAGCTAGTTATTTTAAAAGATGAAAACTAATAACAGTCATAATAAAAGTGAGTCACGATATTAAGGATAAAATCTTCAATACTGTTGACAAATCCACTGCTGCCAGCAGGCATCCATAGCCTCGACAGGGTTTCCATTTAACCCACTCTGATATCCGTATCCTGCCAAGAAGTTCCAGATCAAAATAAAGGACATTTTAAGGTCAAGAGATTTCATATTCACAAATTTTCATATACCCGACAATGCTTCGCTACCAACGGGCCTGTTCAGTACCCCGACGAAGTTATCTTGGCGTCATTCATGCATTTACGCACTGCCAGCAGACCTGTTCAGTATCTCGACGGGTTTACAAGCACTTCCCACAGCTCTTTTAATTATTTGTTTGGTTTAAAGATATATAATTGAGTGGGGTGACGCTGAAAATTATGATATTTTGGACATATTTTTACAGACCTTGAGAAATATTTTTAAACTGTCCCTTTTATAAGATCTAGATATAGTTTATTAACAAACCGACCTTCGAAGGCAAGGAGACATCTTCTGAGTTATTCCCTTAAGGAACAAGGATAGTGTAATAAGAAAATGGATGACGGCTTCAATTATAGATTGAAATCAATAAACTCTTTTCAAACAACAAGCTTTCTTTATCATGGTTGTAAATTTCAGAAGCATATCATAATTGATGTTTAGACAATCTTTCAACAGTTATTTCAGAGGAATTTTTTTTTTGTTCTCTTTGTCCGAAAAATTCATGATGTAGGCATGTGTGTTTCAAAATAAAGACTGATAAGCATAAAAGGAAACAAAACACACCAGGGAAGAAATATTTGAGAGAAAAGAAATCCAATCAAAAAAATATGTACAGAAGGTGCATCTGAAAACCTCATGCAACAAATCCCTTGGGAGACTGCAAGAAAGTAGGAAAATCCAGTTTGATGGGAAAGCAGTCTTATTCGTGGTACCTTGGGTCAGGGTTGATTCAGATTTATTTATCTCTTTAATTTCTATTTAATATTTTCATGACGATACTGCGTTTTTGAAAATAAATATTCAACTAAAAGAAAAGAGAAAAAGATCAAGTGGAATTCCCTGATAATAGTCGTATTATGGTTCTCGTGGTGCGCCCACTTGCGTTCATGACTGCATTATTACAAAGAGAAATAGTGAGAAATAAAACTGAAAGAAAACCTATTCCTAAACCTACCCTAACTATTAAACAAATCAAAATACTACGTGAAGTCATGTTTCCAATGTAGCCATCGGAGTAACTCTAATCCTGCAATGGAAACAAGATCAAGCATTAATAAGAAGAATGGTAATATATCAAAAAATGACAAAAACATATCACACTTACCTTCATAATCATCATCTAAAAACAAAGTAAGCATGATCTTACCATTCCCTTCAGTATTCTTGATGTATGAATCCTCCAGCCATTGTGTGATCTTGTCATGATAAGGGTCATAATGGCATGGGCGAGTGTAAGTAGGTTTGAAAAACTTGTCAGGATTACGAGGAAATGGAATAACCATTAGCCAAGGCTAAAATGCCCCATCCTCCTGATAGTTCTCTAAGTACTCATTAATTTCTTCACATGGAGGATCTAAAAGAAATATGTCACGCCTACTTCCAAGATACTTAGGCAAAAAGAAAGCAAGCTCAACTTTGTCTTTATTATGAAATTTTCTTATATATGAATATTCAAGCCATCCTAAGATCCTGTCACAAAAATGGGGATGCAAACCATGACTTTGATGAAATGAATATATCAATGGGAAACGCATCATAGGAGGATTCATGCAATCAATTGGATCATTGGTTTGAATGTTTCCGTCGATGAGATTGATCATTTCAAAATGTGAAGTATAAACATTAAGATTTGAGCTAAGCAAAGAACGAATATGAAACTTAGAATGTTTGATCTCCATAAAATATAATGCATTGTCTTTTTCAACAATAAACTGTGTAAAATCATCTCACAACATGTCCTTTTCCCATGTGAGTGATGAATGTGAACAAGCGTCAAATCTGGTTTTATCAATGTTATGCTCGGAATTAATTTCACCAAAAAGATATGATTGTGGCAGAAAAGAGTAGGATGTTGTAGGTAAAGTGTCAAGTCCAACAGAGTCTAGGAAGAGATTAGGATATAAAGAATAAAAGGAATCATACATAAGCACATGAAAAGAGTCTCTTGAATTAACAATGGTATTCTCAAGAGATTTCTCTTCACCTTCTTTAAAACCCTTACTCTATTTTGGTGACGAATACCTCAACATTATATGATCATCTGGATTTGCCTTTTGTGTGATAGATAATTCAAAATTTATGTGACAAACATCTAGTCTTTCCTGTGAACAAAGTGCATGGTGAAGGTTTAAGGTTTCTTCTTCTAGTTGCATATCTTCTTCTCTAATTAGTTTCATAGGATTACTAGAACATTCAAGATGATTTTCGTCGCTTAAGTGTTCTTCAATGACTCATTTCAAATGTTGATTAGAGCATGAGTTAAAAGAATGAGGATGTTCACCTTGAGCCAGAAATGAATCTTCTTCCATACTGTTCGAAGACTGAAAATACAATGATTCAAAGGAAAAACCAATTTGGTTGTCAATAAGAACCTGGTCAATAGATTCTACCTCCCTAGCTTGTTCAACATTGTCGAAAGGATTTTTCTCTTCTTGCGAAGAGAATTGTTCTTGCAGTTGAGTGATAGGATTTGCAATTAGTTCTTTGTTCGTGCTTGAATATGACTGGATGGAAGGGATGCAAGCATTACAGAAGAGACTTAATGCAAATGACATGTCATTGAGATTAAATTTACAGAGGATATGATAGACTCTTGTCAAAAAGTCTTCTGAAGATGAGTCACCATTGATTAGCGAAGTATGAAATTCTTCACATAATTGATCGAAATCATAAATTTCAAAAGAATCTAGAAACTCATCTACAAATTGAAACCAATCAAAAATGTGACATGCTGGAAAGGATTCAAACCAATGTTTAATCCAACCTCTAAAAGTAAAAGCGAAAAGTCTGCATAAAACTCTTAAATCTGAGATGTCATGTTTGATGCATTTGCACCAAAACTTGTTAAGGTAGTCTTTAGCAGATATATTGCCTCCACCATCAAAGGTGAGTTTGGAAAAGTGAGAGACTGTCTCGTTGGAAACATTGGGTAATGAGAAGTTGAAAGCATGTTCCAACACAGTGATTTGGGGAGCCATGGGGAAGTTGAATACATTTAAAATAAAGGCTCCTATAGGGCCATCTTGTCAGTCAACCCTCCTTCTAGCGCCATTTGTTGACGGGCAAAATTGACCGCTCGTCAACTGGAGGAGTGGATCCAGTATGGGTTTGTCTAAATAACCCAAGCCATTTGGATTAATCCACTCTGGCGAGTTTAGCGGCTTCGTTAGCCGATATAAGTCCTAGGAAAACGAAAGAAAAAAAAACTAAGCTAAAGAAACTAATCTAAGTAAAAAAAACAACTTCTGCAAACTATATACAAATCTAATATATATATATATATATATAGTTTACTAACTAATATTATAAAACAATAATTCTACTTATTAAATGTTCAGTTATCAATACAATTAAGTCTTGATTATATATACAGTATTTACAAAATACAAATTTTGATCGAAATCTGCAAAATCATCTGTGAATTGTCTTATGACAGCAAAGCTAGCGTTTTTGGATTTTTATAACTTTTATGAAATAGAAATAAAAAAACAGCTATCTAATTAAGCAATAAAAGTAATAATTTGTACTATATATCTATCTAAACTACAGAGAATTCTCAAATTGATTAACTATTAAATTACAAATAACAAACTGACCTGAAGTAGCGTTTCCTATTTTTCCTGTGCACAGTACTCGATTTAGCTGTTTGATGGGGGAAACCTGCACCAGATTTTGCAAAAAGCTTCTCGTAAATAGGAAGCAACGACGCTCTTGAATACGAATGACAGAACAAACAAGGGATATAGCAACAACAATTTTATAGTTTACAGATCATTACATCAAGATAAATCCTACTGTGTAGATTTGTACATAACTACTCATTTAACAAAGAAGATTAACCTTTTGTTCATTAAATTAAAACAGGGTAATTGTTGTAAGTAAAATAAGAGACATCAAATATGGACAATACTTAAATCATATCGCATCAACCTATAAGAAATATTGATATCTAAAGTAGTCAATAAATTGATTACAAATTGAAATGCACAAGAACTTGGACAAAAGTAAGATAAATTAAAGCTAAAGCCGTACAAAAAATCCACTTTCATTCGAGTCTGTATAATTATCAGTCCATAGTCTCTGCTCTCCCAGCAGTGATGGTTTTGTTTACAAAAATAATAGATATATAAAGGCCACAGGATCAAAAAATTCCTATGGAAATTATCAAAGATGTTTGCAAAAAATATGGGAACAATCTCCCAAATTCCTATTTCTATCTAAAACTAACAACCTAATCCAAAACTGTGTAAAAAAAACATGTTTAAAGATGGCACCATTGATCCATTTCCCTTTGAAATTCGTGTGTACCTGTAGATGCACAAAAATACACGATTTCAGATTGTATTTTAGCTGTAAAATCAACAAATTCGAATTTTGATAACTAGCTAACAGAATCTCACGATTATGTAGCTAGTTATTATTATCAAACAGAATCGTATTGTATCCATTCCATCATAACATAAATATATGCGATTTATCAAACAAATCCTTTATACTAATTCAAAGAAAACAAAATTATTTTGAAATCATCCTTGAAATACCATACCTTGGTTTCAGGGATTCGATCTGTTCAAGCTATTTTTGAATTAACAATGGTAGTGGATGCCTCCACATTTTTAAAGACAACAGAGCCTGTGGTCAGGCTGCTTGAAAATATTTGGATTGATCAAGGGTTCAAAAAGGGGCAAGAGTGTAGGAGGGGGAATAAGGCATAGGCATGGAGAAGTAATAAACATTTCAGCAAATGCAAACAAACCAAAACGCACCTTTCAGCCACAGAGCAAATCTGAGATTTGGCCTCTAAAGGACGAGATATATCTCTGTAATAACCCAATTTCTGAGGAAACCACCTGATATTGACGTAAAGGGGCTAATTTCGGTTCTGGGTTTTCAAGGGTTTGATCTAATTCAAAACCGTTTGCTCAGAAACGCTCACGCAAAAACGTGTCTCTGGGAGGCAATTACGGGGTTAGCCTAAGAAGTCTTCTCTGGCACTATCAAACAATAACAGAGTCTGGACACCATGGGGTTCAATTTACACTATAGGATCCATAGCATATAGCACATGATCAACAGGGTAATCGGTGAGGGGGTTTGGCAGGGTAGACACAAAACCATTTTCCCGCAGGTTTTCCCAAAACAAGCAGAGGCAGCCCGAAATGCAAGGTAGACGTTAATGCTTATGCATGCAAGGGTGGTGTATTAATTTAGGACCATGCAAAACCATCATGTCAGCTGTACAATCGACGACGCCTTGGTAAAGAGTTTCATAGATTTCACAATGGTGTATATGAAAAACATTGTAAACAACATGTCAAACGAATAACCATTGAAAACCATGACTTGCATAACCAACACTCGATTCGAATGTTAAATAAACAATAACATTTGTATGATTTAAAAGAAACACCAATATGTCACATATTGCACCCACGATTTGAGCCCAAAATGTGTTCTATAAAACCATTGCACCAAGGATTTGATCAAAGACACCAAAATATCATTGCATCAACGAACTTATAAATCAAAACCATATTAACAAAAGTCAAATGCAAAGTGAGTGGTGGTTTGGCGTTTTAGTAAATGTGTGAGCAGTGGTGAGTTGGAGGTAAAAGAGTTATGACCACATAAACAAAAATATCTATAACAATCCAAAGATGATTTTAATGCCATCAACATGACTTCCAACTCAAGGTTTTCACGCTTGCAGTCATGAAAATGAAAACGAAAGGCAGGTGTGAGAAAGCGACAGATAATAGTGTTGTTTTGTTTAAAGAATTGCGATGAGTATTGAGGGTTCAAAACCCTTGTGTAGGCAGCTTATAAGGAAAAGATAAGAATTGCAAAATGGCTACCAACAAGACTTCAATCCCCTTCCATCTGTCAGTCGCTTGTATCAATAGTCCTCAATCCACTGGAAGATGCCTTGAGACTCTTCATCTTCTTTGGTGATCACACTGAGTCATCTTCAAGTCCTCTAGCAGAGACCATCATTTGTCTCTAGCTGTTACACTTAGAAGCACAACAGTAGCTCTGCAATCTTAATCAACTTCACCTACATCGTTGGATTGAATTCATAGAATCTTGCGTTTATTTTTCCATTTCACACTTCGGCATTTCGAGATCCTCGTGGTAAAGAGTTCATTACTCTCCATGTCTCGATCCCTGAAACTCTGAAATGGATCTTATCTGAACTGAATCGTTCCCTTCTCATGACCACCGGCGATGACCATAGGCTGTACCAAAAGGCGCTTCATATTTCACGAGTTTATAAACTTCATCGAGTCTGATCAATGCTTGAAATCTCCATAGATCCGATGGTCCAGATCTTATCGTGATCTCAAATCTCGCAAGTTTCCACACCATGCTCCATTGACTCCAAGTCAACGAAATTCCAATTTCTTGCCACTTGTCCTATGATTCGACGGTCCACATCTGATCTTGATTCAACATCTCAGATCATATCGCGATTTAGCATATCGCAATTTCGACATTCTTGTTGCAAAGTGTTTCGACACTCCAACTTCCGGTATCCGAAACCCCTAAATGGGGTTGGATCAATGGTCCACATCAAACCTTGATCTGACTACTTAGATCATTTCTTAATTTCGCATTTCGTGATTTCGGGACTCCTGTGGTTGGAGTTCTTGACATCTCCATCTCCCAATTTTAGAAACTCTGAAGTGATGTAAACCTGCTGACATCACACGTGGATTGACATGTGTTGAATAATTGTCACGTGTCACTCTGATTCGTGACTTACATGTGCCTGAAATGTTGAATCATCTTGATGCTTGTCATTGCCTAGTTGTGCCACGTGTTATAAGATAACGTGGTTTGTTGACATGTCTGTTTCTGGATTTCACATTTCGTGAATTCAACATTCTTGTTGTTAAGTGTTCTTTGGCAATTCAAAGTCCCAGTATTCGAAACAATGAAATGGAGTTTACTTCAAGGTTTCTCATTTCGCGAATTTGGCAAGTTAGGGAACCCCGTTCCTTTGACTTCCCAGTCAGTGAAATGGCGATCTTTTGCCACATGTCCTATGGACCCAACGGTCCATATCTTATCAAAACTTCATGGGCCTTCATTGTGCCTGATCAACAATCCATATTTGGCCTCGATCTAACGGTTGAGATTATTTTTCGATTTTGCATATCGCGAGTTCGAGAGGTGAAAGGCTGGAGCATTGCATACCTTTGACTTTCTAGTCATTGAAATGTTGATCTGTGTCCACGTATCCTGCCCGTAGATGGATGGTCCTCCTTTCGAGATTTTGTATACTTGCTTATCCTTGCACTTTAATGAACGTGCAGGTTCTCCCTGATCCAATGATGGTTAGAACTTATGCTCAGATCTGACATCTGAGATCTGTCCTCCTCTTCTGTATGTTCTTCTTGTGTACAATTAGATCTGACGGTCCTCCTTCTTTCGGGAATTTAAATGGGATCCAACGATCACTGACGCTTCCCCTCCCGATCTTAGGCACTACGATCGATTCTGCACTAATTACTCATGATCTTACTTTGTTCATGTTTTTCATCGATGCTTACTCTGATCTTGTCATCAATGACCTGCCTACAATCCTTTGCATGTTTGCTGCCATCTTTGTTGTTGTACTTTCCATCAATGACAAGCATACATTGTCTATAAAACATGCCAACAATCTCCCCCTTTGGCATTGATGGCAACAAAGGCACCCCTGTTCTTTTCTCCCCCTTTGACATCAATGTCAAAGAAAACATGCTCCCCCTGAGTTGTTGCATTAATTTTAGGATGTATCATATATGCAATCAATACAGGACTCCCCCTAATAGGATGGACTCTCTTAGATGTGAGACGGGATGACACCCAGCTTCTATCTGAGATATTCAAATGGTGTCTTGGCTAGGGGTTTAGTAAAGATGTCTAGAATTTGTTCTGTAGTGGGAATGTAATTGACCTGAACAATCTGAATGGTGACCTTCTCTCTCAGAAAATGATATTTTATGGGAATATGCTTGGTCTTGGAGTGGAATACAGGATTTTTAGACACATTGATGGCACTAGTGTAATCATAATGAATTGGGATCAGTGCAGTGTATTTTACCTCTAAGTCTGCAAGTGTTTGAATCATCCATAATACCTTAGTGCAACAAGTAGCAGCAGCAATGTACTCTGCTTTTGTGGTTGATAAAGCAATGGAACCTTTCTTTTTACTAAGCCACACTACTAAAGAATCACCCAGGAAGAATGCTCCTCCACTGGTGTTTTTTCTCTCATCAACATAGTGTTAAGCCCTAATATTGGCTCATTACCCCTTAATTGGGGCATATTAGATTAGTAATTCTATTTTATTTATGTCGGCTTTAGGCCATTATTTGTAATTATACCTCCTAGTCTCCTATATATACCAAGGAGACATTTTCATTTTGAATCATCTTGTACTTGAACATTTAAG
>ML814537.1:5879-22583 GCA_009831015.1 Picea engelmannii | reverse complement strand
CTTGTAGATTCTAGGTAAACATCACCTCCTTCTTCAGTGGAGGTTTTCACCTCTGTGGAAGAGGTACTATCAGATCCCTTTGGTTTTTCAACCTTCTTAGACTTGCAATCTTTCTTATAATGCCCTGTTTTACCACACTTCCATCATTTTCTCAAAGATTTTCCTGGAGACTTAGATCTACCTGTAGATTTAGATCTCCATCCTGAAGTCTTACTCGGGTTCCTGTCTTGGGTACGCCCTCTTACAAATAAAGCATCTGTGTTGTGACCATCCATGCTTTTTCAGCTCATCTCTTCAGATAACAAGGATGCAACTACATCCTCACACTTCAATGTAGATTGAGTGGTACTACATATTGCTACAACCAGATTATCCCAAGAGTCTGGCAAAGAACATAACAAAGTAATACACTTATCTTCTTCTTCAATCATAATATTAATAGATCCAAGTTGACTTACCAGAGTATTAAAGGCATTTAGATGTTCTGTCACAGAATCTCCATCTTCCATCCTAAGATGATACATCTTCTTTCGAAGAAACAACTTGTTTACCAGGGACTTTGATTGATACAAATTCCCTAACTTATCCCATAGTTCCTTGGCTGTAGATTCTCCTGAGACATTCAACAACACCGAATCTTCCAGGCAGAGTCGAATAGTGCTCGTTGCTCTTCTGTCCAACTTGTCCCAATCTTCCTTCGACATACCAGTAGTTGGTGTACTAGTAGTTTGTGTACTGGTAGGTTGTGTACCAGTAGCCTGTGTGCTTGTAGACAGTGTACCAGTAGGTTGTGTACCGGGATCCACAAAGATCCATTGTTCTTTGTCTACAAGAAGGTCCTCCATCTTGAGCTTCCATAGATCAAAGTTTTTACCGTTGAACTCTCTATATCGATTCTAGATGAGATCAATATTCCTCTTTATTTACTCAAATCTCCACTGCAAAAGATCCCACTAAACCCAGGTTTATCACAGACCCAATATAAACTTGATCTATCAAGACCGAGCCAAACCCTCAACAACAAAGGCGTCCCTCTGAAGCAAAAAACAAGCTTTGATACCGCATGTAAGTTTTAAACCTGCGAAGTAAAGCAATGCATATAGATTCTTAAGCAAGACATAAATTAATCAATGAATCATACACAGAGTACACAGAGATTTTATACCGGAAACCCCCAACCGAGAAAACCTTTCTTATTTTCATTATTTCGAATTTCACCATTCACCATACAATATATACAATGTTTTTAGGTATTCTGTAGATACCAAAACCCTAATCCCTTAATCCGGGATTAATTTACAAATCCGCTGCGTAACCACGGGGGGCATACTTTTCCCCCCCTAGGACCCCCCTAGGAAAGTGCCCAACACACATGGCACAAACAGAGCACTAGTGCGAGGGATCGTCAGAATGCAGTTGTCGAACTTGACGCGCCCACACACACACATGCAAAGAATATAACACATACCCAACAATAACTAGCTAATGTAAGAATATTAATCATAAAAACTGAATTCTTGTTTTACACATTAATTAACACTAAAAACAAATAGAAAAAATCAACATTTATGTATAATATGAGATGAAACATATTACATACCTTAGGATCTGTGTCATACAAGTGTTCGACAAATTATTCATAACCTTTAAGTTCACTAGCAGCAATGTAGCGGAGAGAATATTTGCTCTTGATCCTCCATAAAGTCGTTTATTTTCCTTTTCTAATAGAGGTTCATCATAAATACCATCATTTTCCCCATCCTCATCTGGCTACGAAAACAAATCTTGGATCATTTGATTTGTCCCATCATCTTCTTCAATGGGATCATTAACTTGATTTGTCTCATCATCTTCTTCCATGAGATCCTCATTTGCTTGGTCATGATGTTCCTCAGCTTGTACAACATCATTTCTACTAATACTTGGTGCAATATTCTGCGGAAAGTTAGAGGGAAACTCTAACTTTATAATTACAAACAATCATGCAAAATTAGTGTATACTATAACAAACAATATTCAAACAATATATATACATATATATAATTTTATATAAAATTGACAAAATAAAAAAAGATAATGAATATATAGCTAATTACCATGGGACGATATTCATTCGATCTGCCATCAATGTGCCCATATTTCCTACAATATTTTCTAGTTGTTGCTATTAAAATTCTTACGGGATGTATGAGGCAACATTTTTTGCAAGGGAAATAACATCTACCATCACCCTTTTCACTCGCTTTAATTTTTTCCCCACCTCTAACTATATTCTACGACATTCTTCCGCACAAAAATACCCTTTCGGAACCGTCGTTGTTATAGCAAGATTGTCACAACATCTTTAAATCGTCAAATATTTATAGGTCAATTTAGGTCATCGTCGTCACAATTATGACGACCGTGACCTAAATATTTATTTATTTTTGCCTATTTATTTGTTATATTTAGGTCACTTTGTCGAAGACGAGAATGGTTATAATGATCAATTCAACATTCATCGCTCTTGCGAGGAACTTTGACTATATCAATTTAGACTTTGTTAAAATGTATAACGGTAAAAAGTGATCGTCGCTCTTGCAACGAAAACACTAGTTTGACGAAATTGAGACAGTAGTCCACCATCTTGATTATCATCGCAAAACAAAAGAAATCTTGCTTCCATCGATAGAGTGACGAATATGGGGTCGATTTGTATCAAAATTGAAAAATTGAACATTTTCTCTTGAATTTTGCGGTGAAAGAGTACTTTCGTCGCAAGTAGTCATTGCAATTTTTCCAATGTGTAGTAGTGTATGAGATTTGACCCTAAGATATCAACACTAGAAGAAAGAGCATATCTGAACTTAAGCATGGACGAATTACATGGAATATTCACATCATATAAAATGAGAACTGAACAAGTAAATCCAGATACAAAAGAATCATCCAAAAAGTCAAAGAAAAAAGAAAAAGAACTTAGCAGCAACAATGACGTCTCAGAAGATGATGAAAAAGTGGCCAACTTTCTCAAAAGATTGAACAAGGGAACCAACGGAAGTTATAGAGGTAAGCTTCCTTTGATTTGTTTTAATTGTGCTGGTATTGGTCATTTTGCTAATAAATGTCCTCATAAGAAAAAGATAAATGAAGAAGGTTACTCAAATAGAAAACAAACATATAAAAGAAAAATAACCACAAAGAAAGTTTTCAAGAAAATATTATGCACCAAAGAAGACATATCATCATCAGATGAATATGAAGTCAGTGACGGTGAGACATAAAGAGTTCTATTCATGGAAGTAGAATACTTTGATAAAGAAGACTCCAAAGAAGAATATGAAAAATATGAAGAAGAATATGAAGAGGCAAAAGTTTACTACCCAGAAGAATTGATGTGTGCAATAGAAGTTATCAGAAGAGAAAAGTAGAAAAACAAGAAACTACAAGCAGAACTAGAGAAGAAAGAAGACACTCAAGAACTAGAACAAATGATCACAAATTCGAAGGTTCAAATAGAATAAGATAAAAGAATTAAAGAAACACACAAAGAACAAGTAGAAGAAAAACACAGGATCATTGGAAATTTGGAAGCAGAGATTGTTACATTAAGAAAGGATCTTCAAAATAAAAATATGTAGAACAACTCAAAAGTTTTGGATGACATTATCAACATTCAAAAACATCATCATGACAAGTCTGGACTTGGATTAAATCAGACAAAAAATGGATCAAGCTCAAAAACAACACAGCAAGAAACATATCCAAAAAGCTATGCAAAAACAATCAAAGGGGATAGGAAGATCTACAAGGAAGATTACAGGGACACTCCTCCACCAAGAAGATTCAGATTTTAGAATCACCAACCGATAGATATGCCTTAGGACGCATAAGAATTCATAAGAGTACCTCCTTTCATAATACCTTCAACTCCCAGGTATCAAACTATCTTTTTTGGTTTATGTTATGCATGTAATAATTTTGCACATAAATCTATGAATTGTAGAGCTAACAACAGGAACATAAACAACTTTGAAATTCATACACAAAAGGGATATCCAAGAAGGCCTAGTGAAACATAGAGAAGAAGTTACAATAGGTTTGAATCCTTGAGCATTGAAGTGGAATGTTACAAATGTAACAACTTTTGACACATGGCCAAGGATTGTAGAATGACATTCCCTCCTAGAGAACCGCAACAAAATAACAACAGTAACAGACAAGAACCTCGGAAAAGGACATGGATAAGAAAGTAGAATCAGTATAGCAATGAAGAATGCACACTCGCTCTACAAGCTAAGAAGAAGAAACGTGGTTGGTATGTTGACAGTGGTTGTTCAAAACAAATGACAGGTGATAGAGAGAGGTTTCTTACTTTAAGAAAGGAAAGAGATGGATTGGTCTATTTCAGAAATGATGATTCATCTAAAATCATAGGAAAAGGCACAGTCATAATTGGGAACAAGAATACAAAGGTAGAAAATGTTCTACTAGTATAAGATATGAAACATAATCTTCTAAGTGTGAGTCAAATGTGTGACCAAGGTCATAAAATTACTTTCAATTCACAAAAGTGCGAGATAAGAAAAGAAGGTTCATGAAAATTGATTGCTATAGCTGCTAGAACTTCAAGCAACATATATGTGTTAAGTGAAATTGGAAATGAAAAGTGTTGTCTATGAAAGGAAGATGAAAGTTGGCTATGGCATAGTAGAATGGGTCACATACATTTTGATAACCTTTTCAAAGTTAGCAAAAGAGAAGCAGACAGAGAAATTCCCCAGATCACAAAACCAACCAACACTTTATGCAAGCATTGTCAACAAGGAAAGCAAACAAAGACTAAACTCAAATCAAATGAATATTCAACGACAAGACCACTGGAAATTGTGCATACTAATCTAGTTGGACCAACTACAACAAAGGTTTTAAAAGGTGAGAAATAATTTATGTTATTATTTGATGATTATACAAGAATGATTGCAGTTTGCTTTCTCAAGAATAAGTCAAAAGATTTTGAAAACTTCAAGATATACAAGGAAATGGTTGAAAATGAAATGGATTCAAAAATCAAATGCTTGAGATATGATAATGGAGGAGAGTTCACTTCAAAGGAATTTATGGACTACTGCATCAGTCATGGAATAAAAAGGCAATTCGTCGTTGCTAGGACACCTCAACAGATTGGAGTCGTTGAAATAAATAATAGGACAGTATAGGAAATGGCTTGAACAATGCTAATGGATTCCAAATTGAAATATATTTTTTGGACACATGCAATGCATACAACATTTCACATTCAAAATAGAGTAGTTCTCAGAAAAAACACTGACAAAACTCCCTATGAGCTATGGAAAGTAAGACCAGCAAATGTGAAGCACTTCAGATTTTTTAGGAGCAAATGCTACATCAAAAGAGAAGATAGCGGAATGGGAAAGTTTGAATCTTGTGTGGACAAAGGAGTACTTGTTGGTTACTCAAGTACAAGGAAAGCATACAAGTGTTACAACCTGAGATTTAACAAAGTTGTGGAAAGAATCAATGTAACAATTGATGAAACAGGTAGATAAGCATTAAAGGAAGAAGTAAATGAATCAATGGAACAACTTTATGAAGAGAAGCAAAAGATGAAAAGGAAGTATAAGGGGAAGATGAAGAATATCCGACAGAAGAAGAAGAGAAAGTTCAGCAAGTGCCTCTAAAGACACCTAGCAGACGAGTACAGAAGAATCATCCTTCAGATCATATTATCGAAAACAAATATGCAGGAGTTGAGACTAGAAGAAGAATCTGTTCACCAAAACAAACACACCTAGCACTCTCATCTACGATTGAGCCAACCTATTTTGAAGAGGCCAACAAGGATGAATTTTGGAATAAGGCCATGGATGAAGAATTGGATCAAATAGAGAAAAATGATACTTGGGAATTGGTTCCAAGATGAAAGGATAAGAATGTGATCGGCACAAAGTGGGTATATAGGAATAAATTGAATGAAGATGGACAGGTTACAAGGAAAAAATATAGAATGGTATGTAAAGGATATGCACGGGTTGAAGGAATCGACTTTGAAGAGACATTTTCCCTGGTTTCCAGAATGGAAGCAATCCGATTGCTTTTAGCTTATGCATGCTCAAAAAATATTAAAGTACATCAGATGGACGTAAAATCATCTTTTCTGAATGGGGAACTTGAAGAAGAAGTCTACATTGAACAACCAGAAGGATTTCAGTTGTCAAAGAACGTAGATTATGTGTGTAAATTAAAGAAGTTCATGTATGGTCTAAAACAGGCTCCTAGATCATGGTACTCTAGAATGGATAAATATCTACAGCAGGCAGGGTTTAGAAAAGGAAGTGCAGACAACAACCTCTGCATCAAGGTAAGTCAAGATAGTATTTTATTAATTGAAGTTTATGTTGATAATATTATTTTTGGTAGTGATGATGACAAGTTAAGCCAGAAATTTGCAAAAGATATGCATAATGAATTTGAAATGTCATTACTTGGAGAACTATCCTTCTTTCTGGGACTTCAGATACATCAAATCCACCAAGAAATTTTTATTTCTCAAACCAAGTATATCATAGAAATGCTAAAGAGGTTCGGAATGGAATATTGCAAACCAGTTATCACTCCCATGCAAACCCGTTGCAATCTAAGCAAAGTTGGTGATTCAAAGTCTGCATATCAGAGGCAATATAGGTCAATGATTGGTAGCCTACTATATGTGAAAACATCCAGACCTTATGAAATGCAGGTGTTGATTAAAAGATATGAAATGATCTTACTCAAACATTTTCAGATCCTGCTTGGCTAAAGAAATATATATGGGAATATCACCCTATGTTTATAGCCATCAAAACTGATATCATAATTCACAAGTATTGTTTACAAGTGCTTAGGCTATTTTTTTATAATTAAAATCTTGCTGAAAAAATCATTTTTTATGTAATTTTCTTAACATATTAGATGTTGAAATAAATATCGAGACAGAAGTAAAAAAAACCAAGTCAGTAATCAACACAGATGAGACATAAAGCAATCCTTTATTTCATTCCAATTCATCAAATAATCGTTCTCTTTACAAAATTTCCTGAGGAAGTTTTGGACCAAAGTCAAACTTAGACATCCCCGATGAAACATACAAAAGGACTTATGATAGAAAATAAAAAAACTAAACTTGAAAAGCTGGATCAACTTGCTTCCCACTAGACTCTACACAATAGCCTTTGTCATTCATGAAAACTAATTCACAAACATACAAGTCTACATAGACTATCAAAGATGGATCAACACCTTTGAAAAACAAGTGTCTGAATGATGTAATTCAGCCCTGAATCTTGTTGTCTACAATAGGACCATGCTATCATAAAAAAGAATTAGGCTTCTAATGAATTAAGGAATGAATGAATACTAAATTATCTCAACAAAAACTCAAATACCAAACCTTAGTATGTTTCTCCGTCTATTCTCCTCTTGTTCCTCCCTTTCATTTTTCCTTTAAGCAATTTAGAATTGGTTGAAGTAGTTGAACTACTTAATTTGTTAAGTTAACTAAAACTCAACCAAGTTTTTAGTTAGGGGGAAAAGTAATAAATCATAATAAGGGTTTTTAAATAAATAATAACTAGTAGGTGGGACCCCTTGTGACTCACTTTGGCATTTAACAATCATGACACAGCTAGTTAATTAAACAAAACATCCCTCCTTGTGACTCTCATCATCAAATTCATATTTGACAATTTATCTCAATGATTTTTGAAATTATTTCCAAAATATATTACTCATATATCCAAAAATAATGTGTTGTCCAAAATTTTAGAAGTCAATTGTCATCATCAATTTATAAATAATAATAATAAAAACTTAAAATCCATATTTTCCACTATGACATGAAATATTTCCCTTGTTGATATTGTCACCTTTTGATCTCTCTAAATTCGCCTTAGGCTATGTTGAGCCTTTAGGCCTAATCTCATTGATCACATGAGAGCAATTGTCCCTCAAATGCATCTGGGAGGACACGGATTTATCAGAGTCATCGGAGGGTGAGGAAGGGGCAGCAATGGATTTTCCTTTGTCAGGGGCATGGTCAACCTCAGTTTTCAACCTTTTACTCACATGGGAAGACTGAACTGGTGAGTGGACAGGGGCAGCTTGGACAATTTTATTGATAGGTGGGGGAGCAGGTAAAGACAAATTGGGCCAACCACGATGTTGGGAGACTGTTGGGTCGACAATCTCTTGCCATCCATCATTTTCAGGAACTTCAGGTTGCAATGAGACATGACAGGGCATGAGGATACCAGGGACTTGTGGGATTGGAAGGGAGGCCTTTCAGACCTAGGTTGGACCACTCCTTGCCCAATCCAGTTCAAAAACCCAACTTGAAATAGTTGTCCTAACTCTTGTGATTCAACATTAAAGTGTATGGAGAATCTTGGCCTTCTAGGGACCTTGCTCCAATTACCTCTTCCTCGGTTACCTCTGCCATGGCTACCTCGACTGAAAAAATATCATTCTTGTATGCATAATTGATTAGAAAATATTTTCTTTAACAACCATACATAAAAACTCATTTTAAAACGTGAAATGAATTTTGGCTCAACAACATATCACACTCATGCAATCCAATCCATACAATTTGTTTAATCTTTGTTAATGAGAAGGGGGTGGATAAATTTTATGGGATATGAGAGGGGTTGTATTGAGAGAAAAATGTTAAAATGAGGGAGGAAAGATCACGATTACTACTCACAGACAACAAACAATCAACTGTAATGTAAACCAAAGAACATATCATTGTAATCCATCCCTGCAATCTTAAACTATTACATTACAGAGTTCCTCTTAACTGTAATTAAATTTTAGGAACAGGGAGTGGATAATAAATATGGGAAGGCAAGGGGTTTGTAATTAGCAAAAATTGAAATAATGGTAGGGGAAAAGAGTGGATACTATTCGAAAAATAAATTAAGTAATCCATAAAACAATTATGTATTTAATGTAAACGATCCAACACTAACCAAATCACTATTGTGATCAATTAAACAATTAATGTGTATAATTTAACCATTATTGTGTGTTAACTTGCTCATTGTTCACATTTAAATCTTTAACACAATGTCATCATAATCAAAATAATATCTCTTCCAAAACAACCTATATAATATTTTTGTTTCCTCCCATTTGTCCCATTTAATTTTTAAAACAAATTCCAAATGAACACACAGTCAATTGTTTTCACTCTGTCTAGCATCAAAACATCAACCATTGTCCATGAATTATTTCCTCAAATTAAACACAGACACAAGTTCTTTTAAAAACATGCATGATTCCATTCTTATAACCAACTTATCAATTAAATTTCAATGGAACCATACTATTATAAAACCTGTGTCCATATCTGTTATGATGCACGATATCCATAAAACATACACATAAGATATCTAAGTCACAACTATCACGATTTTGAATTGTAATGATCCTGAGGAGGAAATTTAAACACACGGTAACATCAACCATCATTTCAACTTATAACATGTTGTATGAAACACACAACCCCACGCATAACGCAAAGAAGCATAACCCCAATCAACCATAAAACAATGTTGAGTTATCAATCCAACACAAGGAGGCAACGACTGTATGTCCAATTCCAATTCTTAAATCATCCAATTAACCATGTCGAGCTATCGATTCAACTGTCGTAATAAATAATGCAATGACTATATACCAATAATAAAAACCAATGTCAACATTATTAACAGAGATGAATCAACCAATCAACCATTGTCGATGCTACTCCACCAACGTATAACAATCAACAATATACCCGACCTAAAATAACTTGTTCATTTATCAAAATCAGGCTTTGAATAATCAAGGGTGGGTTGTGGGCTCTGAGTATTCAAGGGTTCGCTTAGTGGAACCAACAAATGGAGACTGGAGTCGGCCACATCAACAGCAGTTAGGAACCCTTCAAGACAACACGGTGGACACACAGGCCATATCATCAATATCTTGCAAGATAGGGTGACAGTTCACACCAGGTAGGAGATATTATGAACAGAGGAGCAGAGGCTTCTTATTGGCTAGTGATAGCACCAAGAACACACAGGGCATAACCCTCATGGTTTTCCCCAAAAAACTGAATAATGTTGATATAAAAGTGGAGCCATGAAATATAAACCAACCCTAAAGCAAGCCTCTTAGCATAATAGCCATCATAACCAACTATGTAGACACTAATAACATAAATGAGCCCACAACTAGGTGAAAATGATATGCAGTGACCCAAGGTGGTTCAAAATCAAATACAACAACCCCATAACACCAAATATGACTGGTTATATTTACAAGAACTATGTGGATACAACCAACAAGTCTGGACCGAATGAAACCCTCCAACGAAAACCCATAAAGACAACATAGAGCCTTCATGGCTTCCACCACACAGAATCATCAATGAAACAATGACTTCAACCATCAATTTTTCTGCAACGAATAACACACAAACAACTATTCCAGAGAAACACTATGAGTTTCACAGTTTCCATCCTTAAGAAAAACACAGACCAATACATCACTGATCCAATATCTATTTCATAACAAGAGCGATTTCATGGATGGAAAAAAAACATACCTGTAACAAAAAAGCCTTAAAAATGCAATCTTGGTCGAGCAGTTACTTCCTCGCCTGAATATCGGAGCTTAACCACAGCGAAAATAATTGAACAATAGCCAATCTAGAGTGACGACTAGTGGGAGAGGTATGGAGTGACATGCAGTAAATGCATGTCTCTTCCATCCTCTACTCATTCAATTACTTAGTACACACCATCCAGCCATCAATTAATCCATGCATCGAAACTAACATACATTACTTGCCAAGTGCGCCACCCTATATCACATTAACCATTGCCAAACATACCATAACGCATATCAAGTGTGCCTTCATATAACTCAATACATCGTATATCCACTAACATTGTTAGTTAGGACTAACACCATTCCTTTTAAATTTCAAATGCATATACTGTAGCATAGTATAGCATAGTTTAGTTTCTTCTCCTTATATTTTTTTATAGGTCTCTTTTCTATTATTCTTATTTCTTGTTATAACTAACATGCGTATTTTGCAGGTACAACATGTGACAATTCATGGCTTAAATAGCAATTCCATAACCGTGAATATAAGCCATTCATACATAAAATTTAGAGCTTAGAGAAACGAAACCCACACATAGCATGCATTATCCATCTTCCATTAAGTCGCAACTAAAACCAATATTTCATCATCAATCATCTAGAACCCTATAAGCAGTGTCGAACAACAACATAAATATCAAATAAAAACTTGATCTTTTCCTCCAATCTACAAGGGGTCCCACCTACTAGTATTATATATATCATTAGCTTATAAATAATAGGCTTTAGCAATACTTTGTGGGCGAAATCCTCATTGTGATTTTTATCGTCAACAAATTGGCGACTCCACAGGGAAATGTTTTTTCAACAGATTTAGAACTCAGAACACATGGTTTCATATACCAAGAAAAACAGATCAAGAAGATACAACCAGGATGATTATGCAACAGGGGGAAGTGAGCGGATTTAATGGAAAAATGACTGGGAATTTGGGAATAACTTATGAAAAATGTTAAGTATGAGGGGGTTTATCCCTATATTCATAATCATTCAACTGAAACCTTCTCTTTACTTCAAGGAGAAAATTTTAAGGACTTTCTCTTTTAAACTCTCAAATGGATGAAAAATTGGAAAGCAGAAGTGGGAGATAACCAATTTCTTTATAAGACAGCAGTGAAAGCAGATAAAAAATTCAGGTGATTTCAGGGGGAACATCATAACAGTTGTATAAGATTGATTGTTATTGACTAACAATATCTTGTAGGAGTGTCATTGTGGCAGGATTGATCCAACATCTTAGTCTTGACCCAAAATCAACTAAAAGATAAAAAAGCAATAAAAATCATGACAAAATTTAAATTGCAAAATTTAAAACAGTAGAAATAAAGTGACAAAAATGTAAAAGCGACAGGAAATTATTAAAAATGGAAAGAAGAAATCAAATTGTTGCAAAGACTAAATGAAAAACAGTGGAAAAAATGAAAGCAGAGCTAGACTACTAATATACAAAAAAAAAAAAAACGTTAAATCTTTTCAAGTTGGGTCCCTGTAATGTTTCAAGCGAGAACCGTTAGTGTTGTAGGAGAATAATCACTCCTATAAATATTTTAGAATGTAAGAGTTAGTACCGAGCACAAAATCGATTTTGAAGGGACCTAGACATAACACTTGAAACTCTGAGGTAATTAACAACCCTTTAACGTATATAATTAGATCATCGAGATAGATATGAATACTGATCAATTCGTCAAGAGTTATTTTTATAGATCTTTTAAAAGTGGTACTTGCATCAGGCAATCTAGAAAGAATATGTTCATAAGTCATGGTACCCCAATTAGTGATAAAGGTGTTTTTGTAAGCATCTACCCTTTTTACCTTGATTTGATTGTAACCCAAAAAACTGTCAAGTAAGGGCCTCATCTATGACCTTACAACTTACTGTAGAATCATTTCCATATTAGGGGGAGGGAAGGGATTTTTCATAATAGCCTGATTGAATGTGCGAAAATTAATGCAGAATCTAATATGATCAGTGACTTTCAGAACAGGAACCAATTTGGAAGCCCATTCAAGGTACTTTACTAGAAAGGTGATTCTAGCCTTCAAGAATTTTTCCAACTCCCTTCGAATAGTTGCTTTCAATGCAGGGTTGATAGGTCGTTGTTTCTTCCTACCTGGTTTTATGCCCTCCTTGATTGGGATGGCATGCGGTATAAGACCAGGATCAAAAATACAAAGATCCTCGTAATACCAAGCAAAAACATCTTGAAATTCACCAAGTATCTTGGCAAACTTCATTTTCTCTTCATCAGAACATTGGACACCTATTTTAACATTCTTTGGAGACTCAGGTGTCCCAGTTTTCAAGGAGATGGTTTCACCTACCTTCCTTTTCGACTCCTATTATTTATGTTTATCTTTATTGCCTACATCACTCGATGAAAATGAACTCTCTAGAGGAGTTGAGCCTTTAGGAATCTTGTTATCTTCTATGGATATGATTTCCTTGGGCTTATAGGGTTCATTTTGAATTAAAGTACAGATGCTCTCATCGCTAGGGAAGACCTGCCAAGATTCTATATTGTTAGGAATATGTGGATGATATAGATATTGAAAAGTACAATCAGGTCTATGTGGCAGGATTTTTCAATTAGGAGAGGCTACAAAAATAGCTAACCGATCATCCATTGAGTTCAATTCCCTCTTAACATGAGTGATGTTAAAAGATAATAGGTTCGAGATGAGTGCCCAAACAATTTGGGTATATTGTTTCATCAGCTTGTTTCTAGGAGAGTATATCTTACGTACAAGGTTCAAAACAAGCTCAGAATATCCAAAAATTGAAAGGTGACCACAACCAAGATTATAGGCGTTTTTAATGCCTAATAATAAATCTTCTAATTCAGTGACATTGTTTGTGCAAGAAAACTCCAAACTGTAAGAAAAATTATGGATCTTCCCAACAGGAGAGTATAAGATTATGCAAGCTATGTTACCTTCACTAGAGCATGAACCATCGTAGTGCATGTGCCACATACCATCACCTAAATAATTTTGTTCCAAGGGGATATTATCTTCCTCAACAAAGATGAAATACACCCCTAGGTCCTCTTCGATATAGTTCACATTAGGTTGTGGAACACTTTCTATGTAAGGTGAAATCCTTCCCTCTCTAAAGACTATAATGCTTTTTTCATTCTGAGGAACGGATAAGTGTGTCCCATCGAGTGAGAGGCATCCACCTGTCAAATATTTCCAATCTCTTCCCAATATGATTGAGTAATTTATTATTGGCATGTCAATTACCTGAATGCTAAGGGTCATCCTTATTTCAGGGTGTGCGCACAAAACTAAGGTCACATCTTTAATCTCTCCTATGGTTGTTTGTTGTAGACTATTATTATAAGAGAGCATGCTCCTGGCATTTTCATTTGTACAAGACAAGCCTAGCTCCTCCATAATAATCTTTGACATCACACTTGGGCCCGAAATTCCATCAATGAGGCAACAATGGGCGATCTTATCCATAATATTTACAGAAATATAAAAAAGGGAGATTTTTTATAGGGTGTCTAAATTTATGTACACCTACTTTATTTACAGACGAATCCTCTTCATCCACCTCTTCAGAGAGGTTGGCTACAACATAAGCTTTTCCTTCCATGAATTGTTTTATATGCCTTTGTTGTTCAGGGACGACAACCATGTCTAGGAGGGTGGCATCTACTTTGATGTTGGCCAACTAATTCATAATATTGTATTTGGAAGAGGGGAGAGGAGAAGTTGTTCCTTGATTGTTTGGAACCTTAGGAACCTAAACAGTAGCAGCTAGTGATGATGAGCATGGGCTAGAAAAATTGTGGGGAGGATCATATTTTCCCTTGGGAGTGTAGGATTTGTTCCTAGTATTGATGATCATGACATCTTCGGGCTCTACAAAATCTAGGAAAATGATGGTATTTTCTGGTCTTTTACCAAAGACATTATCTCTGACACTCTTCCTTACCTCACTTGTGGCTTCCTCATGGTGTTTATCGCAAAATTTATACCAACTTCAAGGAAAGATAGCCTTGGGCTGAAAATTATTCTCAATTGGATTTCTAAAGGGGGGTACAGAAGAGGATGAAGCTCTAGGGTTGAGAGGGGAGACAATTCCCTTTCACTCATACGCTATCATATGATTATTCATATCTTGTATTAGTTGTAAGAGGGTGGAGATGTTTGTCTGTTTAACCAATTCTCCCTGCAGAAGACCTATTCTTTATAGTTGTTCTTCATACTCTAAACAATTATGCAGAGCAAAACTGAGGTTATCAATGGCTTTTCCTCAAGCCTATGACAATAAGGGGAAGGTAATGCATTGTAGTAATGCATGAAAGCGGCTTGGTTCTGAGGTCGAATGAGTTCAGGGATTTGATTGTATAGCTTAGTGAAATGCAAGTTGAAGGACTTTTATATTTCCCATATAGACCTGAACCAATCAAATAACTCCTCCAAAGTAGACAAAATCTTAGGAGGAAGGTAAAATAAATCGTTCACAGCCTTTCCTTCCAAGGAATTGACGAATAAGTGCATGCAAGTATCATTGTCATTGGCTCCTATGTTGTGAAAAGCATTAGAAAATTCCACCAGGTGTTCGTTTGTAGTGACAGTGTTATTTCCCAAAAACCTAGGGAGATTCTCTTTGAATTTAGGAAGTAGATGAGTAGCAGGTGCTAGGTTAAGAGTAGAGGACACATGCCATGGTGTGGTGGTGGCATCTTCTTCAAACTGAAAAATCCCATACTTTTTAATGACTTTGGTGGGATTTGTGGTAGATTGGACAGGGATATGGTGGCTATATAAGCTACCAATCACTGACGAAGTTGAATACTGAGAGGAGGAAGAACTTCGAGTGCCACCAAAGCCACCACTAGATTCCATCTTGTGGATGATAGGTGAGGGAGAGAAAGACAAACTGGATGAATCAGACAAAGTTATCCTTAGAGCACTTTGTTGGGTTGATAACACAATGTTCCTTCTTCCTATTTCAGAAATATGATTAATTTGAGATGATAAGCCTCTTCTTCTTCTAGAAACATGAGAGTCTAAGGACATGAAAGTAAGGCCAAAACTGAAGGAACAAGAAAGTTACTACTGATTTCTAAGCTGTCTACATCTAGCTTCCCAATGTTCATGGGCACTAATATCTCATTCAATTTCTTCCCATGAATGATTAAGCTTAGCACAAGTATTGGCAATTTCTAAAATGGTGTTGAACAAATTCAAAGCAATGTTGGTCTGATCTTGAAGACTAGGCTCAATATTGGGCTACCTTGCAACAGGCGCAATCATTAATAAATAAAACAGACAAAGAATAAATATCAGAAAAATAGATGTATTTGATGCTAATCAAGCATAAAAATTAAGCAGAGAGATATTGAACATCTCCCCAGTATGGTCGCCAAATAAATGTTGAGGAAAAGATATGAAATGATCTTACTCAAACATTTTCATATCATGCTTGGCTAAAGAAATATATATGGGAATATCACCCTATGTTTATAGCCATCAAAATGGATATCCTAATTCACAAGTATTGTTTACAAGTTCTTAGGCTACTTTTTTATAATTAAAAACTTGCTGAAAAAATCGTTTCTTATGTAATTTTCTGAACATATCAAATCCTGAAATAAATATTGAGACAAAAGTAAAAACACCAAGTCATTAATCAACACATATGAGACATAAATAAATACTTTATTTCATTCTAATTCATCAAAGAATTGTCCTCTTTACAAAATTCCCTGAGGAAGTTTTGGACCAAAGTCAAACTTAGACATCCTCGATGAAACATACAAAAGGACTTCTGACAGAAAATAAAAAAAATTGAACTTGAAAATCTGGATCAGCTTGCCACAGATTGTTTCCCACTAGACTCTCCACAATAGCTGTTGGATTACTGAGAGGGGGGGGTGAATCAGTAATAGAGCAATTTAGTCCCTTTTAACCATATAATCCAAGTGCTATATCAATGAAGCATTATTATCCAATAACTGCAGAGTAAATAAGCAATGAACAAATGAACAATCA
>ML814536.1:93491-116981 GCA_009831015.1 Picea engelmannii | reverse complement strand
CACATACGCAAAGAAAGAGGCACAATACATCCGACTACTACAACTAGAATCTTTTCATCAAGTTACAGGACCTTTGCATTAAGTTTCAGTCAAAAAACTCAAATTTCTTACAATAGTTGTCGTCTACCAATTTTGCCAACCAACCTGGCTTACATCAGAAAGATGAAATATATAAACAAGGGCATCGCTTGGGCTACCCTTTTTTCTAACGGCTAGCTCTAAAAACTAGGAAACTGAGTGGTATGCGTCAAAGACTCTTCACATGGTGTTTTCCAAAAATAGACAATAATCACGTCGGTTTACACATGATTGTTTGAAAATTCGCCATGAGGATATGATCATCAGATAGGTCTTGATATGAGGAAAATATGTGTCAATGTCTCCCTTCGATCGGATGTTTGAGTGGGTAGGTGTCCCCCAGGAACTCGCTATCTTCTATAACGACTTTGATTTCTGCTACACGCTCATTTGCTGGGAAAAATATGCATGACAGGTGGTGGTTCGATAGTCATGGACATTACCAAAATGGTAGGGTGATTTTAGGGAAACGTGTCCTTCAAAACTGCCAAAATTTATCTTACATTTGCAGGCATAGAGATGAACATCTGCTAAACTTGTTTTTTCTGCGTGTTGGTGAGAGCTGCGTGGGCTTCTTTTTCGACCACTTCACATTCTCTGGAATGCTTTGTATGCCTTTCCTATGACCGCCTCTGTGCTTCTCGTAGCTCTACAATGGTGTCTTGCACCTCACTGAGATGTCTTTTTAGCCATGCCACGTTCCCTTCATGACCCTGTGCTTTTGACGTTTCCATAGTCTTTGACGCTAGCTCCCGCCTCAACTTCATGTTTTCTTGATAGAGTTCAACAATAGCTATCTTTGACTGCTTTAATTACTGATATGGGTCCTGATCATTCACTCCTGTGATATCCATTTTCCTTCTTCTGCTCTTGTTTTCACGACTCGATCCTCCAGTGGACTCCAGCCGGATGGCGCGCATGATTAATTCTTCTACCCTTGATTTGACACGTGACTCTTCTCAAACTCGGGCTTCCTCAAATTCCTTTTTCTTCCTTGGCTCGCCCCTTCTCTGAGGTGTTTTCTGTTGGGGAGACAAGACTTCTGCTGTCTTTCCTCCCTGCGCAAGTCTTTCCACCTCAGGCTCCATGCAATTTTATCTGATAGTCTCTGTGGGTAAAGGAATAACTCCTTTCACGCCCTTGGGAATGCTTTCTGCGGGTGAGAACGTGATCCATATTATTTTCAACACGAAATGAGATCGGAGATATAATAAAGAAATGCATAGAGATGTCACAGATATTCAATAATATAACATAAATGTATCAGAGATGCAACCATAAACACATAGATACAGTAATACACGATTTCTATTAATGAAAGAAATGTACAGAGTGAAAGACTCACTAGAATGGTGGCAACTTATCTCTGAGAATAGATGTGACGGCTACTCGCATTCGCAAGAAGATGATTACAATGAGGATTTGAAGGCCTTTTTACAATAAACAGGATTGCCAAAAACCCTAGACATCCAAAAACCTAACCCTAGGAGATGAAGCGCTAAAAGCCATGTGGGCCACATTTGGGTAAGTTAGTACATCAACTTGTCAGGGTCGTAACTTTTGCATACGATCTCCGTTTTAGGTGTATGATAGCTCGTTGGAAAGATATCGTTGAGGAGATTAATTTTGGGGGCTCAATTGTGCCTTTGGATATAATTGATAACCTATATCTCTAAAAACATTCATTTAGGCCCTCAAAATGGCCCTAGAAGTTAAAACCTGCTAAAAATAGTAAATTGCCAAAATTGCCGGAAAACTGTTTTGAGCTAGTCGAAAAAGGTGGGTGGCCACCGATATCCACCTAGATCAAAACGACTCCCAGTCACTTTGGGGCCTAGAACTAGAAATTCTGCTACTCCGTGTGCCTTTCCTTATACTCTGGGAAGTCGCCATGTCGCGACCAATATGTACTTTGTGCACAATCTATCCGACAAATGCACAGGGAGAGAATTTTGATTGATCTGAAATGGAAAGGAAAATTGAAAACATAGTGCAGACTTGGTTTCACGACTGAAATGGCAAGGGAAATTGCAAACATAGTGCAGACTTGGTTTCACGAGTGAAATGGGTGTCGAGCATCTGAAGTTTATAACAATTCGGGAAGAAGGGGAGATCGTGCCAGAGGACAGTAAATTCATGGTGACGAGATGTTTTGAATCAAATTGTAGGTTTTCCATGTCACATCTCCGCGTGTGGAACACACGCGATAAGGTTCGCAGGGCATTCATGATACGAACACTGTGCTTTTTCCTTCTCTCGGCCTTTATCATGAACTGATAATAACTGTTGCACTTGCCGATGCGACTTCCATTAACTACCTGACTCAACCTAGGGCACGTAGAGACTGATTTCTAAACCAGACTCGACTCTTTGGAAAGTACATACCCATATTATTCACGCATGTTTCGACTCTGACATCGCTTCCTGTTTCCAAGGGCCAACTGGCCACTTGCTGACTTTGACCCCACGATGCTATGTACCTGACTTCACATGTTTGGGCGCATGGGTCATACCCCGACTAAAAACCGACTCCTAACTGGAAAGAAAAATGGCGATGCTAACATAAGGTATGCCAGTCATGAGTTTTCAACCCACCAAATTCACCTTTCTTCGTTAAGATATTCTTTATGTTTGAAGCAAATCTCGCGGGGAATTTAATTTTTCGAATGAGATATTTTACAACATTACTTTCTTGCTAGGTAAACAACCATGGAAGACTATTTCGACATCCATTTCTATTTGAATAAATCATATTTTGCAGTGCATGATTGGCTTCCTGAATGTCAGTTTAATTTTTGACAATTTTTTCTTTGTCACTCATTCCATCTACGATTTTCCACAACGTTTATATTACATTCTTGTCGATATGCATTGTATCAAACAAATGAGCTATTTGTAGGTGCTTATAGTAGGGAAACCTATTGAATTGTATATGGTAACTTTTCATTCCCCGTGGAAGCCCATTAATACCTTGATGACATTTATGAAAAATAATTAATGATATTACAACAATAATTGTTAGATACAATAAATATAATTCAATATAAATTAAAATTGTAAAACATTAATATATATGACACATAAACTGAATGCTTACCGTGACGATTTCTATTATATTCCAACTTCCATAGGTGAGGTGTCATTCTTCGTGGTTTTATTCCACTCTCTTCTTTCAAATTGAAAATATGTTTTTCTATAGTATACATAATTACTACCTTGTATATATATAAGTAATTATGCAACAAATAAGATAAACAAAATGCAACGTTCAAACTAATTTTGTTAACAAATACCTCAAAAAATCATTGCCAACATTGTGTGCTCCCTCTTTATTTACATCCAAGGAGGAAGGTTATTGTTTATAACAAAAATAGGCCACATTGAGTAAAAAGATATAAGCTCGCCAAATGGATTAACACCGTCAACTACAAATGAAAGCGTAACATTACAAAGTTCTTCTTTAAAAATTGGCCATATTTCTTCGATGTTCCTAAATGTAGAACCATTTGTAGGCATTCGAAGAACACCATCTTCACTTTTGTTCCATGCATGGTAATCCATAAACTATGCAATGCTTTGGCACCTGGATAATCACTGCAAACGTGGAATTATCAGAATATGATGAAGAACCTTGCGAGACACCTTTTTTATTACTTTATTGGTCCGATATATACTGATTTGACATTGTGGGAATTTCGTTTCCGATGCATATTGTCCATAAGATATAATATGATCATCCATACATGCATCAATAGCCTGATACTCCATCCCAATATCTTTCATAATGGCACACAACTCTCGGTATGTGCGAGGTAAATTATTTGACGGTGGTAAGAAAAATTCACCTAACAATCTACAACATAGAAAATAACTAGATAATGTAAATAATAACAGTAAAGAAATATTGCATCCTTAATTTACACATTAATTGACACTAAAAATAGAGAAAAACAAAGTCGACCTTTACGTATAATATGTAACAAATTATATTATGTACCTTAGGATCTGTGCGAGACAAGTGTTTGGCAAACCATTCAATACCTTCAAGTTCACCAACAACATTATAGCAAAGAGAATATTTGTTATTGAGCCTTCATAAAGGGGTTGTTCTCCCTTCTCAAGCAAAGGTACATCATGAATATTGTCAAAGTTTTCCTCATCAATAGGAGCAAAGATGTCTTAGATCAATCTATTTGTCCCATCATCCAACTCAAAAATATTATTGGTGTCATATTCTTCCATAGGGTTGACTTGATATTCAATATCCATACCATCTTCCATGCCTTTTACAATAGTATTTCTATTACTACTTGGAAAATATTTATCTGGCGGCAGGCACCTAGGAGGATTTATCTTTACAATTACAAACAATCAATAACATTAATGTATTTAAAAAATATTAAAACAAAAGAAAATTTTATAAATACAATCAATACAAAGACATATATAATGACTAACTTAACATGGGATGATATGTATGTCCCCCTTCACAATGCCCATACCTCCAACAATGTCTTTCAATTGTTTTCCTTACAAGTCTTCTTCTTTTAGAGCCCTTGCATTGATTGCAAGGGAAATAACATTTCCCATCACCAACCTGTGTTTCCAATGCATCCCTTAACCTAGAAATTGTCCTTTCTCTCTCTTTAGGTGTTGGCATTGGGATTTCATATATTTAAAACAAAATCCACTGAAGAAATACAAGTACAATATACAAATATATTCGTACGGTACAAATGTCATCGAATTATATTGACCCCATATGTACTAGAGAATCAATCCATTTTCTTCATAGATTTATTAAAGGTTTATAGCAATAGTCAACAATTAATCAACAAATCAAAACCATACATTTTTACCACATAAGTTCCAAAGCTTGACTAAGCAAGTAATACAATCAAACAACAAAAGAGAACTAGACTAAGACAAGTTGTATAGTAATTAAATGGAATTGAGTAGACATGTTTATACCCCTATTTCCTAAGAAAAAATTTGTGTTCCCAAATGAAAGAGGGTCTAAGGGTTAAGGATCCAATCTGGGTATTTAAAAAAGAGACAAAGTCATATTAAAAATTTGTAACCTTCAAAGTACAAAATCCGAGCTATGCAGATCAAGAATTGGAATTGAGGCAAGCAACACATAGAAAAAAGACTAATGGATCATGCAACAAACAATGAGGATTAAGATATTTTATAACTATTGTACCTACAAAAAAATAGTCGAAAACATTCACCACCGTTGATCTTTTGATGGACGTTGACTATGTCAAAGTTGACCAAGTCAATGACCATTAAACTGTTTTCAAACAAGTATTTGACATTCTCTATATTCGTCAATAGATAGATGAACTATCGTCGAAAGATCAACAGATATAGAAGTTCATCGGAAGTACGACGTTCATCAGGGCACCTAGAATAAAATGATTAAAATTTTAATATTATGTCGTAATTTGTGACGATGTGATTAATTTTATTCTTATTGTCAGAATTTTTTGTCGAATTTTGACCCCATATGTAGTAGTGGGTGAAGGTTTACCTAAATGGGGACAACAATGTTATTATACAACTTAAAAGTAATGTATAGCATGTCAAGATCATGTTTCTCAACACTACTGAGGTAATAGATCATTAAGTCCCCTATGATTTAATGAATCTTTCCATAGGATTAGCAATGAAAATGGATTTCATACATGCTTGATGATAATGTACATTTATTTTGCTCATTAATTGCAGGTTACTCAAAGATAAGGTACTCCCAAGCGATAATGTCATCTCTAGTAGCTGTGAAGAGGCAAAGCATTTCCTGAAAAAGTTGGGTGTTGAGTATATATCATATCACACTTATCTAAATGATTGTATTATATACATAGGAAAATACATGGACAAAGCATTATGTCCATAATGTTAGCTTGATAGTACCAGAAACAAAAAATAAGGGTAAGGCACATGGTCCTCATAATATATTGAGGCACATGCCTATAATCCCAAGGATTGAAAGGCTCTTTCATTAAAAATAATTAGTTGTGTTGCAGGGGTGGCATGCCTCACACCTAAGTGATCTAGGAGTTATGTAGATCCCAGTGGATTCAATAGCCATGGAGCATATAGAGGATACATGGCCCGGAAATTCAAGGATGAAGTACAAAGTCTTGGATTGAGCATAGCATGGACGTATTTAACTTGTATTCCCTTCAAACACCAACTATTTTGTTTGGTCTATGGTATTGATCAATAAAAATATCTTTCCATGGTTTTCTATGAAGAATGAAAATATTATGTTGTCTCTTTTAGTCCTTGGTAGAATACAAGTGAAGAGAATGGATGTCTACCTCCAACCATTAATCAATGAAACAAATTAATTATGGGAAGGGATACATGTACGCCATGTATCAAAACCCATCTTGGCAGAGAGGTCTTTTATGTTGTATGGCATATGTGCATACATCATAAATGATTATCTAGGATGAGGAGTTCATTATGGCAAGAATGTTGATTGATATGTTTATATCCATAACATTCTTTGTCATATTTAAGTTCATGCAACTATCTTATTTGGCACTAACGTGTTTTGTATACATTAACATCGCAAGTCTTGTAACAAAAGGGTATCATGGATGAAAATTTTGTAGACCTTTTATAAAGGCTAGGTGGTCAAACCACCTATGGAAGATGGTGTACAATTGCTAGAGGGAATTCCTTCTAGAAGACCACCCTTATATAACAAAAACATTTGATTTCAAAGGTAAACCAGAGAGAACCCACATAAATACCTAAAATATTGTCACCTACAAACTGGCTTAGGGAATATGATACAAAGGAGGAGAATGAAATTGCAGAATTGTTAGATTCAAATGGATAACCTATGGTCAATGAACCTAAATTTTTTGACACCTATGTTTTGAAAATTCCCATTAGGGTGAAAGTAAATCTATATTTTATGAGCTTCCATATTAGGAACATCTTAAGATCGCCCACTTATTAGATCCCATGCATATATTGAAAATGTTTCATTTTCTTTATGTAGGCACATTTCTTTGAAAAAAAGAGATACATTGGGTGTTATGAGAAATCTTGTTTCTTCAAATGTTGAAAATAACCATTGGCTGGGAAAATAAATGTAGAGGATAGGTTGGTCTCTCTTGGTCTTCTAAAGAAGGTGATGTCCCATGGATTTTGAAGAAAGATGATCTTTCTCTAGCAAAGGATGTTATTGGGTGTGAAGGTGCCTTCTTTAAATGGGTCAAATCTATGATGTTTCTTCACATCAGAACAACATTTGTTGGGGTTAAAATTACACAACGATTTGAACCTTCTAACGTATGCTTGTCGATTACATGCTTCTTTTTATGAGGTGTAGGTTATAATATGCTATGCAATCATAGTTTTATGCCAATTAATTTTATATGTGTTTATTATGTAGTCCCATTATCTATTGCTTGTGCATGGTTGCATGAACTATAACTCACCCCAAAACCTACAACGCACCATATCTGGATTATATGCATTTGTATGTTGGGTTACATCAAAGGAGATTCACATGGCTAGCATTCCACGATGACGTCGAGAGATAATTGATATTGTTTATATGTTTGAGAAGGAATTTCCCACGAGTTTCATGGACTTACAAGTCCATCTTTTGTTTCACCTAGTTGATGAGGTTGAATTAGTTGGGGTGGTTTCATGTCTTTGGATGTTCTTCCTAGAAGCACACATGAAAAGGTTGAAGGGGTTTGTTCACCAAAGGGAAAAACCTGAGGGGTCTATAGTGGAAGGATACATAGTATATGAGTCATTTTATTATGCTAGTGAGTACTTGAAGAAAATCGATGACACACCAAGTGTAGTGTTTTGATCATATGACCAACAGGATGAGGACAAAAGGGAAGGGGGGCTACTTCAATGTAATGGAAAAAGGCTCATGATAAAGAACAAGTCACTTATCTTTTGTCAAATTTATACAAAGTAATTTATTACATGAAACTTGATAATATACATTTGATCTCATGCTATTTGTTTTTTATTTCATGAGTACATCAACAAATTCAGAAATTGATGCCATCAATAAATTCATTCTTTACAATGCAGAGGCAACACAACCATGGGTCACATTACATTGTAAGAAGAGAATAGAAGGAAATAGAATAGTGATAGGAAAGAGTTAAAATAATTGAATAGCATAATCACACCTTATCCTGATCATTTGAAAGAAAATGTGCCAAAGATATGTCCATATAGTTGGGTGGCTAACTAGACTAGAGATAAATATGGGACGTATGGACATTACCCACGTGGTTACGAGGATGCACTAAAAATAAGGATAAGGTGAAACAACTTTGTAATAATCTCTCTTTGTACACTATTCACTTTATAATGCATGTTTGAATTATAACATATATTATGTTTTATTAATGTTTGGATTATTAGACATATGGCACCATCCTTTGTTCACATTTTTACAAGTTCATTTGTTTCCATCTACATGGGCATACAAACATCATTTTCACACTAAGGATGTTGATGATGGAGGTGTCACTCTATATTGTGGAGTGGAGGTGGATTTTGACCAATCTAATTATGCTACCCATTGTTATCATAGCCTAATATAGGGGAATTTAGTTTACATTGAAAGATATAAGAGATGATGCAAGTCTAATTTTCATCTTTCAAATGTGTTATTTTTAGGTGCAAGTGGTGGGATACCTGTGATTGGAGTAACATAAAGGATTATTATGATAGTGGGATAATATGCATCAACTCTAGAAAGACGTGGGATGAAACTAAGGAGCCTTATGTTTTCCCTAAACATCACAACCAAGTGATTTTTTACCTAGATGTGTTGGACAGGGATTGGTGGTTCATACTAAAACACATCCAATATTAAAACCTCTTTTTGAGAACAATAATGTTATAATGCCAAGTGAGGAAGATAATTAAAGTGATGGCAATGAAGAGTGATATATACATGCTTAATTTCAACATTTGTATTATGGAGGTGTCATTTTATTATGTTTAATTATAATTCACCAATTATATTTTTTTCTTCATTTGATAATGTTGGAAATGAAAAGTTAACAACCATTTACAACCATTGTGTTGAAAATAAATTAAATTGTTTTGGTACTTCGAGCTCTTTAATGAATTACGATTCATTTTTAGTAAGATCTACATGCTTTTCCTTTGGAGCGTTGCACAAAAGGTATTTTTGATATATATTTAATGCCATAGATTAAACTAATAAAAAGTTTTTTTAATGTGTACAAGCATCTTTGTTTTTATGCAATAACACCTAGTAAGTAGTGGATTGTGTACAAGCATATTTTATGTGCACAAGCATATAAAATAATCAATATGTGTTTGATACATACTTAACAAGATACGACAAAGATTTTTTTTGTAGAAACATTTATGTGCTAAATGTTTTATTGCAACGAGAGAAGTCAGGTTACAACGAACCTTATCATCTTTCCCATGGATAATGTTAATGTTTTATGTGCTAAATTATATCACTTGTACGTTAAAGTGGACTTTCTCATCCTTCCCCCCAAATTTGTTTATTATACATTTAACTTTATGAAAATGAAGTGTATGGAATCTTATACAACATCCTAATCACATCAACGAATACATGGTTAAGGCCATCAATGGGATATAATCTATGCTTTAAGCATGAGTGTAAAATTTCTGTTTCTATGGATAATTACATGAAACTCATTAAAATAATTAGCTCTTAAGTAATTATATTGATAAATGTATTTCTGGATGTTTTTTGAAGAATATGTTTTTTTTATTTCAAGGAAGAGATTAAGGAAGAACATTTTTTTTCTATCATTAACCCCTTAACTAGGTTTAAAGTTTTTGCCATTCTTTTAAAAAGTTATTATTAATAGTTAACGTTCATAACCTTCTTAAGATGGGTTTCTTTAACCTTCTTAGTTTTCCTAAGGTGGCAAGGCCCATCATAACTCAATGGTCAATTGACATTGAGGACAACCATCACTAGTTGTTATCTGTGAATGCAAGCTAACTCATCACTATTATTCAAGGAAAACCACACCACTTGAAATAACCCACCAGTGGTCTGTAAGGGTGCAAAGTTTCACTCCTGCAATATAAGTTTCTTTTATTTTTATTTCTTATTTTTTGTAAGGTTAGTTTCAATATAACTTATTAATATTGACCACTTGACACATTTACTTTAGTTATGGATATACCTAATTACTCTAAATGTAATAAATTCCTTCTTTTTTTATTAAAATAACATACTAGAGAACTTGGGTCAATAAATCCCAACCCTAGCTCTAGTCTCTGCTTCCTTTTTATAAAATTTTGTGACCATTTCCACACTGTCTTTTGTTATTTTGAAAGGCCATGATTATGTTGATTTGCACTCTATTCACAGTTTCGATGGAAACTACAACTTTTGGATCAGTTTAGATTTTAATGTGATGTTGTTTAGGTCTTCAAAGGCTCTATGATACTTCTACTTTGGTATGTATCCTCGGAGCTACGTTTACAATTTTTTTCTTTAAAGGTTCTATGTATATTACTATAGTTGTAAGTAGCCTCAGAGCTACCTTTCTTTTTGATGCTCTTGCCTTCAATCTTAGAGACCTTTCTGGGTCCATCTCAGCAATGCATATGAGCATGCATCTACATAATGTAATTTTATTTCAAATTTGAAATATAATTACGCTTTTTTTCTGAGGAAAAGAAAAATTGGGTCAATAAATCCATTTTTTATTAAAATAATATATTAGATAAAGAGTTCAAAAATAAAATCCATCACTTTTTTATTAACCTTTATTTAAATAAATTTAATTCATTGATGATGATGATGATGATGATGATTAACGTCCACTGAGACCAAAATTGGTCTATCGGACCTTAAGCGGATAACATATTAACTCGATAAAATTGTATTCCTGTGCTAAACAAGCATTGAGAGAAGAAATCCAAGATCAACATAGTTTTGATGACTTAGAAGGTTATGAAGGCCTTTATTATGGCAAATATTTTGAAATTGGGATCTTATTTCGGTATAGGCAGGGCCTTCTAAGATGTGTTAAATATTTTTGATAACTTATAAAAATCAATTATAAAATACCAAACAAATTTATTCATACAATAAAATCTCTACATCTTATCAAACTATTGTTTGTATCATTGATTCCAACCAAACATTCAACACACTTAAAAAACTCTTTAACACAAAAAAACACCTACATATTTATCAAATATAACTAACACACTTATAAAAATAACTCTTTAACACAAAGAACTTATTTATCAAATATAACCAACACACTTATAACACTCATATGGTTCTGAAGTATGACCCAAATCAGAAGATAATGAACTTTTAAATTAATGACAATGTCCATCATAACCTTAATCTAGACAAACCATGCACAATGCCATGTGTATTTGCAAGACTCGATTCAATTCATAATTTTAATGTCAACATAACCTTGGCACGTATTTCAATAAGCAACGTAAGATTCCATTGTTTGTTTGTCCACATCATCCTTCATTGATTTGATGCCAATACCAATGAAGGGAGTATAGTTGTAGATCCTCGATAGTGTCCATATGAAGAGATGTTGGGTTATTGATTTTCATGTCTTCTAACTTCCACTATTGATGATGACATGGAGAGCTTGGCCATTAACTTAACATTTATTTTTAAACATTCGATTTTATAAAATTGAGCTTTCTTGAGATTTCAACAAGTGAGAGGTTTTGCATTAGCCAATGTCAACTTTGTATTTTGTTTGAGAATTTTGAGCAATAACATCCCTAAATATCGATATTTATCAATATATTTTGGATTCAACTTATGACAATCTCATTAAGTGTTTCACTGGGAATGTTGTTGTCTATGAGGTTGATTCATATTGGAAGCCTATTAGTTCAAACCCTCTTATCTAATATAATGTGTACATTGCTAACATTGAGGTCAACTACAAGATATATTCTTGTCATGTGGATGTGTGAGGAGGTTGTGGAAATCCTTGTGTCAGTGGTTATGGTTGCTTGTTGCTATTGCTATGATTGCAAGTGGGTAGGTTTATCTCTATCAGATTGATTCCAAAAACTATATAATCACTTATCACTCTTGGTCTTGAAATTTTCTTTGAATTAAATTTTTTATTTCATAATCACTACACCTAAATCATTATTACTTTTTACATTTCTTTACAGGGAAATAAAAAAAAACAATATATAATTTCAGGCATAAAACATAATGAAAAGATAACACAAATACCAAGTAAGAACGAGTAATGTTTTCTCTGCTATGAAAACAAAAAACATCATGTTAAAATGAAATCAATTATTGACCTGAAAATCCATCAAATATATGATAAAATATTACAATCATCTTTTATTTTATGTCGCTCCATTTATTATACTTTCTCACATAATTGATACTTGATCCTATACCGATGTAGATTCATCTTCTTCAAATTTATTAAGTATAGACAGGGATTAAAATTTTTGAGATGCATATCTTTCAAGTGCATAAAAATTAGGAGTTAATATGGATCTATGCTGGTGTACACACATACATGATGGGTATTGTTTTCTTATTTTTTAAAATCACAAATTATATATATTTTTAAATATTTTGATTTATAACCATAGATATTACACATCTCATCCATACCAGGCCTTTTTTTAAACATCATATTGGATGGACTTATGCCATGTGTTTGTGTTAGGCAAGTACATTACACCTTCCTCATAATGAGCTTGGAATGCACCTTGCTTTTCTCATGCCTTGATGAATAACTACTTGATCTAATATGCATTTGACCTTTGTGCAATCTTTAATCTTCTTAAATTTTATATTACGATCCCTTCTTAACCCCCTTTTAATCCTCGCATGCATCCTATAACCTTCTAGAACCCTGCATCTTCTTAGTGATCCCTTTTTTTAGGCTTTTATATGTCTTTAACAAAGTCAACATTGGAATCAACTTCCATCTGACCTATGAAATCATGCATAGATCCCATATTGCACAATCCCATCGTTTTTGATATGCAAACTGTCGTGGATATTCCACTGGACAATTCGTTACAACAGATCTATTAAATACTGAAATATTTACTGTGAAGTTTAATTTCCTTTAGATTCATATTCTTTAATTACTAGTTTTCTGTGAAATAGATGAAATGCGAAAAATAGAGAACATAAATAAATACTGACACACCATCCACAAATAAACACAAGATATAACCTTGGAAACCCAATACAGGAGAAAACCCTGCTAGAAGGTGAGGTCGCTCTACTCTTTTTTCCTCAAATGCAAGTACAAAGAAAGATGCACTCTTTGTGGAGTTGCCTTAGACACTATGACCTGTATGACTGCTACAAAATATCTCATCCTTCGTTATTCTCTCAAAATACCACTCCTATATGCTTATAATCAACTATGGAACAAATACAATGTTAAAAAATGGAATCCGTTCTCCTAATGGTCAAATATTCAACATCACCCGATAGCCATCTAGGGGTTGGGTTTTGACTTCCTCAATCCTCAATTGTGATAAGGTTTTGGACGTAAGAGAATCTTCTTGAAAGTCCATATGTGGATAGCCCCATATGTGTGAGTAATGAGTGATGACATGAAATCCACTTATACGATGGTTGTCAACACGATAGGTCAACTTGTAATAGGCATACTGTTTTCATACAAGCTCCAATTAGCATGATTTTTGCATCGTTGGAAAGGTATTGATGTGTGGAATAACATCAAAGGATACAAGATCAAGTGGAAATTTTTTTTACCCCCCAAAAATGTTGTTTGTTTCCTCAAAATGGATCTAGAAGGTTTCAAACCCCAATATTCCAAATTGGGACCTGCCATTAAAATGACCTTGCAAGTTGATTCCTCCAATTTTTTCCACTTTGAAGAATGCAATAGATTCAAAAAATAATCTAATGATCTGATTTGGATCATACCTCCCCATTTAAGGAGGATTTTGGTCCTCAAAATCTTTACTCAATGAAGTGAGGAAAATTTTCGTCTACCTTCCCCCTAGAGTACCATTTTGATTTGGCTAGTAGTTTTCCTTTGAACCGAATATGCCAAAGGTCATGTTGCCCCTGTCTTATAGTTCTGGACATCTTCTGCAAATTTTTTTCCTCTGCCAACTTTGTCTGAGCATATGGTGCTAATTCCTCTATGAAAGGTAGGACTTCCTCCTCCTATTGATCCAACATGGAAGGCTCATAGAGTTTGAGATTCTCCAGATTCAATACTGATTAAATATACATGTGCATGGGTAGACTAAGTTTGTAGGGGTTATCTCCCACTTTCTCCAATATCTCGAAAGGTGCATACCGCAGAGATTTGATATTTTTACCAGGACCTCGTAAAATTTCCTTGTTTAGTTGTAACCAAACTCTATCTCCCACTTTGAATGACTTCTCAGTTTTGTGTTGATCATGTTTGGCCTTGTATTTTTCCCGTGAATTATTTAACATATCTTGTACTTGCAAGTGGATTTTCCTAATATTCTGAACATTTTTTTTCTGCTCTCAGTGCATCTCCTATGATGTCCTCCCTCACTCCTCCTTGTTGTCCATATACAAAATCCACGAGTGAAGGTGGAAAATATCCAAAGCAAGTTTTAAAAGGTGACTTACCAGTAGAAGTTTGGACTACTCTATTATAAGAGTGTTGTATGTAGATCATGTTTTCATCCCAGTTCTTCAGACACTTCTGATTGTAACCCCTCAAAATTTTCACCAAAGTCTTGCTAACTACTTCTATATACCCATCTATCTCTAGATGGAATTATGTAGATCTCTTCAATCTAGTGTCCATCTTCTCCCACAATGCAGTCCAAAATGTACTAAGAAATATGGTATCCCTGTCTGTAATCATGCTCCTTGGTATCCCAATATAATGTCCCCTTCCAATTGACCATGACGGAGGAGGACTCAATAGCCTATATGACTCCCATAGGATATAACCAAGAAGTAAAAAGGGATTCAAGGATGTTTATTTGGTGTCACTTGGTAAAAAGGAATGAAAAATCCTAAGAGTGATATTAAATAAAAGAAATAATTATATTTAAATGGAATTGGAAGGAAAATTATGTGAAGATTTGATTTGGTCAAAATGGGGAAAGATCTAGAAGGTCCAAGGAAAGAATAAATAGAAGAGTAACCATTCCCCTTAGAATTATGATTTGATATCTTATTCGAGTGCTCTTGTAGCCAATGTTTTAGTTGGGGTTTTGGGAAAAACTCTTCCACTGTAGGTTTAGTTTCGGTCGTGCAATACCCACCCTAGCTAGAAAAGAGGAGAATTGATTCAAAGTTCTCATTGGAGTTCATTGTGGTGTTTGGTTTCATACTGGAGAGAGTTGGGAGGCATATAGGTTTGCGTGGGGTGTTAGCGATGAGTTTTAGGAGGAGGTCGATCATCTAATATGTAGGTTCTAGGATGGTTTCATGCATATGTGGAAGGATATACCCCCACAGGTTGAGCATGGGTTGTCCCATGAGGCCCTGCTATATGGCTCATAGTCGTCCCACAAGGACCTCTGTGAATCAGGGTTGCAATAGTTTGCCAGATTAGGTTTGCGAGGGGCTTAGGACATGATTGAAAGGATTCTTGCAGAGTAGATATTACTGGACAAATAAGTGTAGGATTTGGAGAGTATTGGGACAATAGATTGGTATCATTCTAGGTTTTCTTGTATTGTTTTTGTAGTAGATTGTGTAGTTTCCTGAAAACCATTAGATTTGTGTGCTTAGTAGTATTCTGCAACTGTTGTTACAACCATTAGATATCATTAACTGATTTTGGGAGTTTCCATCCATAATAAGATTCCATGTTATTTGCTCTATTTTTTGTGTAATGGATGTATGCTATATGTTTGAAAATATTCCTAATTGATAAAACTATTTGTAAGAAGTTAATAACACGTTCGCATAAGGAGGAATAACAATTTTGGGACAAAAAACGTAATTTCCCCTCCTAGCCTGGTTGGGGACACTACAGTGATATCAGAGCTGGTGGTTTTGCCAATGTGTGACTACATTAATGCCTAGAAGAAAAGGGCATGGAGGAAAAACCTCTCGAGAGTCGCCAGAAAGAGAAACATAAGCAAACCACATAGAATCAGAGCCAGAAGGAAGCATGGGAGACAACCATAAAAGGACTTTGCTCCAAATATTAAAATATTTGGCCAAGGGACAGAATGAGGCATCCTAGAGATAGGCAGATACAACAAGGTTCCAATAGCAGATGCTTGAGGTGATCACACAGTTGGTGGGACAACGTGGGAATATGAATGGTATGGGTCAAGGTGGACCCAGTGGATCCCATTGGGGTGACATGATACATACAAAGAGTAGCAATAACCATACACCAACTCAGAGAAAGAACCTAAATATCCCTAGGCCCTTATTACCATAGTTCTTGACAGGGAAACCTACAGAAGCATGGGAGAAACCATATCATGGGGTTGATATTAACACCTCATACAGGGAGTACAAGATGATAGATGAAGATATATGTGAGAAAGTTTCCTATAATGACTTATGTGACCTCAAATAGAAGTACAAACATAGGGAGGGGAACATAGGAGAGTAGAGCCCAAAAAATTACGACCTCATGCGCAAGGTGGGAAGGTTGACTATCCCACCATTCGATGGGTGTACAAAGAGCAAGACCAGGCCTTGAGTACATAATTTGGACACTTACCTCCAACTTAACCTAATGACCGAGGAAGAAGAAATTAAGTATGCCACCCTTCAATTGGAAGGAGAAGCTCACAAAGGGTGGTACCATGGGCTAGTAACATTAAGGAACAACAACATCACTTAATATGTGGAATTCACTCAGATTTTGATGGACAGGTTTGATAAGAAGGACCCTGGGATACACTTCAGGGAGTTGGCACAGTTGAGATAGAAAGGTACACCAGAAGCATACATCACAGATTTTCATAGGATGTCAATTATGGTGACATATATTTCTCAGCAAAGGTTGGTGATGTTATTCACAGAAGGTCTAGCTGAACCCCTGATAAGATGGGTGAAGGGCTTCAGTCCAACCACATTGCAAGAGGCCATCATGAGATCCCAGGACATGAAGGACACAATCAACAAGAAGGTACCAAAAAAAACCTTTAGCCCTCAAGGGGGTAATGAGACAAAGTTTTCCCAGAAGACATTGATAGGGAAAGACAAGACATATGAGGAGATTCAGAGAGAAGTAAGGATGAAGAAACTTTGCTTTAGTTTCAAAGATCCATAGGAGCCAGGTCATCGATGTATGGGAAAAGGTAAAGTCCATTACATTGAGGTAGTTTCTGACGAGGAGGATGACGATGATGATGAAGGTATTGGATAGGAAAATGGTGAACCATCACAAGCTATAGAGTAGGCACCTTTGCAGGATAGCCCCAAGGGAGTGACAATTTCTAGAATTTTGGGAGTCCTTAAATATTACACCTTCAGGGTCAGAGGAATTGTGCAGGGACAGAGGGTTACCACATTAGTTGATGGTGGAGCCATCCACAACTTCATTGATGATGCACTTGTCAGCAAAAGAAAAATCCTTGTAAAGGATTTTGAGGGATTCAATGTGGTATTAGCAGATGGGTACAACATGATGTTTACTCATAGGATCAAGGGATTGGAAGTAACATTGGGAAACTATATGTTGACCGATGAATTTTACTTCATGGATTTAACAGATACTCATGTAGTGCTAGGATTTCAATGGCTGTACTCGTCGGGAGATATCCGCATGAGGACAGAGTTCCAGTACAAGGGTGGACAATGAGTCATCCTCAAAAGTATGTCGACAAGTTCAACTAAGATCGTGTCTAATTAGCGCACAAAGGACCTTTTTAGACATGGGGATGTGGCTTGCACAACTGAGTGCTTGATCACCATGGAGAAGCCATAACAGGAACAACAACATTATCATGCAGATATCCAGGCATTACTTGGAAAGCATGAGAGAGTATTTGAACCATTGCCAACAGGGAGACCACCTGAAATAGGATTTGAGCATGTAATTGAACTAGAAGAGGGGTCAGAACCTATGATCACCACCCCCTTCATGCATTCAAAGACATTTAAGGATGAAATAGAGAAGGCCATGAAGGAGTCACTAGAGATGGGACATATTAGGCCTAGCTCTAGTCCTTTCACTTCATCAATTGCACTAGTGAAGATGAAAGATGACACTATGAGGATGTGCATAGACTATAGGGCACTAAACAAGAAGACCATCAAAAAATGATACCCAATACCAAGGATTGATGAGCTGATCAACAAACTACATGGGGTAGTGTACTTCTGAAAGGTTGATCGAAAATCATGATACCACCATATTCGGGTCAGAAAGGAGGATATCCATAAAATATCATTCAGGTGTCACCAAGGGAACTATGAGTTTCTAGTCATGCCCTTCAGGTTGAATAATGCACTAGCTACCTTTAGGTCATGAATGAACCATATCTTCAACAAAAAGTTGAGGAAATTCTTACCGATGTTGTTTGACGATATTCTAATCTACAAGAGGATGTGGGAGGAACATTTGAAGCATGTGGATGAGATTCTCACCATTATTGAGGAGCAATTGATTTTTTCCAAGGAGCCAAAATGCGAGTTCAGGTTGACAAAGATCCTTTATATGGGACATGTGATTTGTGTTGAGGGAGTGAAGGTGCATCAGGAAAAGATCCAGACCATCTTAGACTGGCCCATCCCCAGGTCATTCACAAATCTGTGAGGATTCTTCGAGATATGTAGCTATTACAGTTTCTTTGTGAAAGGATTTTCACAATTGGTTGTGCCACTGAAAGGAATCAATGAGAAGGGGGTGTTCCGATGGTCAGAGGATGCACAAGTAGAATTCGATAGAATGAAGAGAGTGATGAGCACTTGTCCAATATTAACACTTCCATATTTCATGCAACCTTTTGTCCTAAAGTGTGATGCATCCAGTGAGGGGATAAGATTAGTATTGACGCAGAACCAACAACTGATAGCTTTTAAGAGCCGAAAGATAAGGGAGCCTGAGAATATCTACCTGATCTATGATAAGAAGATGTTGGCCATCATGCATACATTGGCCAAGTTCATACATTACTTAGTAGGAGGATGATTTATGGTGAGGACCGACCATAACAACTTGAGATATTTCTTGGAGAAACGAGCCCTGAATGAGAGGCAGCAAAAATGGGTGAGTAAGGTTCATGCATATGATTTTGACATTGAGTATGTAAAGAGGAAGAAAAATATAGTTGCCGATGCCTTATTCAGTAGATTCGTAGCCTTCTCCATGACAAAGATCTCAACAGACTCAAAGTCCATTCTCTTGGTGGAATACTCCAAGAATACATTCATTTGTGAGTTGATGGAGGGAAGTATTCAAGATGACATGTACAAGGTAGTGGAGGACATCATAAACTATAAGGACATGATCTATATTGTCCCCGAGTCCACACTTAAGGATAATATTTTGAGGGAAATACATGATGCACCACTAGCAGGGCACTGAGTGTATTTGAAGACCTATAGGCAGGCGAGGGAGAGATTCTTATGGAAGGGTCTCAAGGGGGATGTACTTCATCATGTGAGGGAGTGCATGACTTGCCAACAAAAAAAGTCATAATTCACACATCTGACATGACTACTTCAACCATTGTCGATTCCAGAGTGGAAGTGGGATAACATTTCCATGGACTTCATCACATAATTTCCAAAGGTGTAGGGTAGGGACTGCGTCTATGTGGTAGTGGATAGATTGACCAAATATGCACACTTCTTTTCCATTCCTATAGAGTACAACACATTTCAGGTAGCATATTTATTCTTCATGGAGGTGTTCAGGTTCCATGGTCTCCCAAGGAACATAGTCAGTGACTGGGATAGCAGGATTATCAATGCGTTTTGGCAGGAGTTATTCAATATGTCAGGGACAAAGTGACACCTATTACTAGATATCACCCCCAAACAGATGGGTATACCAAGATAGTGAACAAATGGATTGAGGGCTACCTTAGGAACTATGTGTCAAGGCAACAATGGGTATAGATAAAATGGTTTCACCTAGGGGAGCACTGCTACAACACCAGTCATCACATGTCCATCGAGATGAGCCCATTCAGGCGATTATATGGTTGTGATGCTCCATCTTTTGTGTATTTGGTGTTTGGGGAGAGCCAAGCTCCCAAGGAAAAAGACCGGTTGCAGGAAAGTCAGGACATCTTGAGAGTCATGAAGGAGAATTTGCAGGATTCTCAGAATCAACAGAAGATATATGCAGATAGGCACAGGGTAGAACACAACTTTGAGTTTGGATATCTAGTCTTTCTCAGGTTGCATCCTTACAGACAATCGTCACTAAAGAAGAGTGGTGCAGATAAGATAAAGCCTCATTTTTATGGACCCTATAGAGTGGTTAGGAGAGTTGGGGAAGTAGCATATGAGATGGAGCTACCAGGGGGTAGCAGGATCCACAACACAATCCATGTATCTTTCCTCAAGAAGGCATTGGGACAACATGTCACTGCTTCGATAGATATTCCTCCATTAGATGAGGAAAGACAATTGGTTTTAATTCCCGAGAGGATTGTAGGTTTCAGAGAATGAAGACTGAGGAGAAGGGTCATTCAAGAGTACTTGGTTGTATGGGGAGGATTTCCTATAGAAGATGCTACCTGGGAAGGATGGAAAATATTACTACACCCTAATCTATAATTGCTTGAGGACAAGCAATATTGGTGAGGGAGGACTGTAATGTTCCCTTATAATTGACCGTGACAGAGGAGGACTCAATAACCTATACAAATCCTATAGGCTATAACCAACAAGGAAAAAGGGAGTCAAGGAGGTTTATTTGGTGTCACTAGGTAAAAAGGAACGACAAATCCTAAAAGTGACATTAAATAAAATAAATTATTATATTTAAATGGAATTGGAAGGAAAATAAAGTGAAGATTTGATTTGGTTAAAATGAGGAAAGATCTAGAAGGTCTAAGGAAAGCATGAATAGAAGAGTAACCCTTCCCCTTAGAATTATGATTTGATATCATATTGGAGTGCTCTTGTAGCTAGTGTTTTAGTTGGGGTTTTGGGTAAAACCCTTTCACTCCAGGTTTAGTTTCGGTGGTGCAATACCCACCCTAGATAGACAATAGGAGAATTCATATGGAGTTCTCATTGGAGTTCATTGTGGTGTTTATTTTCATGCTAGAGAGATTTGGGAGGAATATCGACTTGCATAGGGTGTTAGTGGCGAGTTTCATGAGGAGGCGGATTGTCTAATCTGCAGATGCTAGGAGGGTTTCACGCATATGTGGAAGGAGATACCCCCCACGGGTTGTCCTGTGAGGCCCCGTTAGATACCTTGTAGTCGTCCCACAAGGATCTCTACGAATCAGGGTTGCATCAGTTTGTCAGATCGGGTTTGCGAGGGGCTTAAGATAGGATTGAAAGGGCGCTTGTAGAGCAAATATTACTAGACAAAGAAGTGTAGGGCTTGGAGAGTCTTGGGAAAATAGGTTGGCATCATTCCAGGTTTTCTTGTATTGTTTATGTAGTAGATTGTGTAGATGCCTGGCAACCATTATATTTGTGTGCTTAGTAGTATTCTGCAGCTGTTATTACAACCATTAGATATCATTGTACTGATTTTGGGAGTTTCCACCCATAATAAGATGCCATGTTATATGCTCTATTTTCTCTGTAATATATGTATGCTATATGTTTGAAAATATTCCTAATTGAGCAAACTATTTGTAAGAAGTTAATAGATCCTTCACATAAGGAGGAATAACAATTTTGGGACATAACACATAATTTTCCCTCCTAGCCTAGTTGGGGACATTACACCCAGACATGTTAAAAGAACATGTTTTCTACTTCTTGTTCTTTGATGGTATTTTTACAAGGCATGATAATGCACATCTTTCTGAACCTCTCAACTACCATATATAGATAGTCATGTCCCTTCCTGGTTATTGGTAAACCTCCTACAAAATTGTTGGAAATGCTTTCCCAAGGTCGAGTGAGTACATGTAAGGGATGGTATAGACCTTGCTTCCTATTACTGGGCTTTCTAGTACAACAAATTATACATCCTCTAATTTACCATGCTACATCTTCTTGCATTTTGAGCCAATACACATACATATGTAAGTTGGAAACTATCTTCCCAACACCAAAATGTCTTTCAACCTTGGAGGTGTGAGCCTCTCTGATAGTTGTAGTTGTTCACCTTTAGGGACATAGATATTGTTGATCTTGTAGAGTAACCCATTATAGAAATGATAGTTATCCTTTTTCGTCACCTTATTCTATATGAATTTGTCCCTGTAGCTCTTGAAACACCTCCTTGAAGTCCTCATGTTCTGTGTATGCCTCTCTGTATGTATCATGGGTAAAAGGCTCCATGTGAATTAGAGTTCCCAAAGTTGTAATATTTGATGTGGGTGGCCTTGAAAACGTCTATGCCAACCTATTTGTGATTCCCTTCTTATACTTAATGAATATATGAAATTGATGTAAAAATCCCATTCACTTGTAATGTCTGGTTTGCTATAGTTTACTTTGGGCTTGCAAATATTTTAGTGGTTTGTGATTTATGTGGATGATGGTCTCCTTTCCCATCAGATAGTGCTTCCACTTCTTGACAGCTTGATCCAGGGCACAAAGTTCCTTTTCATAAGTAGGGTAGTTGAGAACTTCCCCCCAAAATATTTTAGAATGATAACATACATGCCTTCTTCCTTGCATCAAAACTGCTCCTATGGAATACCCACTTGCATCTGTCTTCACTTCGAAAGGATTTTGCAAGTTTGGTAATGCGAGAATTGGTGCTTAACTGATCTTTCTTTTCAGCTCATCAAAATCCTTTTTCTAATTCTTTCCCCATTGGAAACTCTTACCACTCGTTGTTATGGTGTGGAGTGGTGCAACTACTGCTGAAAATGAAGCTATGAACTTCTACAAGTACTGTGTTGCGCCAAAAAATATCCTAACTTTAGTGACATTTGTAGGAAATAACCATTTCATGATGGCCTCCATCCTTGCGGGATCTATCTTGAGCTCCCCTCCATTGATCACATACCCAAAATACACTAAAGATTGTTGAGAAAACTCACATTTCTTGAGGTTAGCCAACAATTGGTGCATATTTAGAGTCTCTAACACCTACATTAGATGTAATATGTACTTCTAAAAGGTAGAAATATAAACTAATATATCATCCAAATAGACTATAACAAATGAATCCAGATATGGGCGTAATACTTCATCAGTCTCATAAATGTAGCTGGTGCATTACATAAACCAAATGACATGACCAACCACTCATAGAAACCTTGCCTTGTCTTGAATGAAATATTATAGGTGTATTATTCCTTGATGCGTAC
>ML814536.1:56140-93391 GCA_009831015.1 Picea engelmannii | reverse complement strand
CTCCACCATCAACTAATGTGGTAACCCTCTGTCCCTGCACAATTCCTCTGACCCTGAAGGTGTAATATTTAAGGACTCCCAAAATTCTAGAAATTGTCACTCCCTTGGGGCTATCCTGCAAAGGTGCCTACTCTATAGCTTGTGATGGTTCACCATTTTCCTATCCAATACCTTCATCATCATCGTCATCCTCCTCGTCAGAAACTACCTCAATGTAATGGACTTTACCTTTTCCCATACATCGATGACCTGGCTCCTATGGATCTTTGAAACTAAAGCAAAGTTTCTTCATCCTTACTTCTCTCTGAATCTCCTCATATGTCTTGTCTTTCCCTATCAATGTCTTCTGGGAAAACTTTGTCTCATTACCCCCTTGAGGGCTAAAGGTTTTTTTTGGTACCTTCTTGTTGATTGTGTCCTTCATGTCCTGGGATCTCATGATGGCCTCTTGCAATGTGGTTGGACTGAAGCCCTTCACCCATCTTATCAGGGGTTCAGCTAGACCTTCTGTGAATAACATCACCAACCTTTGCTGAGAAATATATGTCACCATAATTGACATCCTATGAAAATCTGTGATGTATGCTTCTGGTGTACCTTTCTATCTCAACTGTGCCAACTCCCTGAAGTGTATCCCAGGGTCCTTCTTATCAAACCTGTCCATCAAAATCTGAGTGAATTCCACATATTAAGTGATGTTGTTGTTCCTTAATGTTACTAGCCCATGGTACCACCCTTTGTGAGCTTCTCCTTCCAATTGAAGGGTGGCATACTTAATTTCTTCTTCCTCGGTCATTAGGTTAAGTTGGAGGTAAGTGTCCAAATTATGTACTCAAGGCCTGGTCTTGCTCTTTGTACACCCATCGAATGGTGGGATAGTCAACCTTCCCACCTTGCGCATGAGGTCGTAATTTTTTGGGCTCTACTCTCCTATGTTCCCCTCCCTATGTTTGTACTTCTATTTGAGGTCACATAAGTCATTATAGGAAACTTTCTCACATATATCTTCATCTATCATCTTGTACTCCCTGTATGAGGTGTTAATATCAACCCCATGATATGGTTTCTCCCATGCTTCTGTAGGTTTCCCTGTCAAGAACTATGGTAATAAGGGCCTAGGGATATTTAGGTTCTTTCTCTGAGTTGGTGTATGGTTATTGCTACTCTTTGTATGTATCATGTCACCCCAATGGGATCCACTGGGTCCACCTTGACCCATACCATTCATATTCCCACGTTGTCCCACCAACTGTGTGATCACCTCAAGCATCTGCTATTGGAACCTTGTTGTATCTGCCTATCTCTAGGATGCCTCATTCTGTCCCTTGGCCAAATATTTTAATATTTGGAGCAAAGTCCTTTTATGGTTGTCTCCCATGCTTCCTTCTGGCTCTGATTCTATGTGGTTTGCTTATGTTTCTCTTTCTGGCGACTCTCGAGAGGTTTTTCCTCCATGCCCTTTTCTTCTAGGCATTAATGTAGTCACACATTGGCAAAACCACCAGCTCTGATATCACTGTAGTGTCCCCAACCAGGCTAGGAGGGGAAATTACGTTTTTTGTCCCAAAATTGTTATTCCTCCTTATGCGAACGTGTTATTAACTTCTTACAAATAGTTTTATCAATTAGGAATATTTTCAAACATATAGCATACATCCATTACACAAAAAATAGAGCAAATAACATGGAATCTTATTATGGATGGAAACTCCCAAAATCAGTTAATGATATCTAATGGTTGTAACAACAGTTGCAGAATACTACTAAGCACACAAATCTAATGGTTTTCAGGAAACTACACAATCTACTACAAAAACAATACAAGAAAACCTAGAATGATACCAATCTATTGTCCCAATACTCTCCAAATCCTACACTTATTTGTCCAGTAATATCTACTCTGCAAGAATCCTTTCAATCATGTCCTAAGCCCCTCGCAAACCTAATCTGGCAAACTATTGCAACCCTGATTCACAGAGGTCCTTGTGGGACGACTATGAGCCATATAGCAGGGCCTCATGGGACAACCCATGCTCAACCTGTGGGGGTATATCCTTCCACATATGCATGAAACCATCCTAGAACCTACATATTAGATGATCGACCTCCTCCTAAAACTCATCGCTAACACCCCACGCAAACCTATATGCCTCCCAACTCTCTCCAGTATGAAACCAAACACCACAATGAACTCCAATGAGAACTTTGAATCAATTCTCCTCTTTTCTAGCTAGGGTGGGTATTGCACGACCGAAACTAAACCTACAGTGGAAGAGTTTTTCCCAAAACCCCAACTAAAACATTGGCTACAAGAGCACTCGAATAAGATATCAAATCATAATTCTAAGGGGAATGGTTACTCTTCTATTTATTCTTTCCTTGGACCTTCTAGATCTTTCCCCATTTTGACCAAATCAAATCTTCACATAATTTTCCTTCCAATTCCATTTAAATATAATTATTTCTTTTATTTAATATCACTCTTAGGATTTTTCATTCCTTTTTACCAAGTGACACCAAATAAACATCCTTGAATCCCTTTTTACTTCTTGGTTATATCCTATGGGAGTCATATAGGCTATTGAGTCCTCCTCCGTCATGGTCAATTGGAAGGGGACATTATATTGGGATACCAAGGAGCATGATTACAGACAGGGATACCATATTTCTTAGTACATTTTGGACTGCATTGTGGGAGAAGATGGACACTAGATTGAAGAGATCTACATAATTCCATCTAGAGATAGATGGGTATATAGAAGTAGTTAGCAAGACTTTGGTGAAAATTTTGAGGGGTTACAATCAGAAGTGTCTGAAGAACTGGGATGAAAACATGATCTACATACAACACTCTTATAATAGAGTAGTCCAAACTTCTACTGGTAAGTCACCTTTTAAAACTTGCTTTGGATATTTTCCACCTTCACTCGTGGATTTTGTATATGGACAACAAGGAGGAGTGAGGGAGGACATCATAGGAGATGCACTGAGAGCAGAAAAAAAATGTTCAGAATATTAGGAAAATCCACTTGCAAGTACAAGATATGTTAAATAATTCACGGGAAAAATACAAGGCCAAACATGATCAACACAAAACTGAGAAGTCATTCAAAGTGGGAGATAGAGTTTGGTTACAACTAAACAAGGAAATTTTACGAGGTCCTGGTAAAAATATCAAATCTCTGCGGTATGCACCTTTCGAGATATTGGAGAAAGTGGGAGATAACCCCTACAAACTTAGTCTACCCATGCACATGTATATTTAATCAGTATTGAATCTGGAGAATCTCAAACTCTATGAGCCTTCCATGTTGGATCAATAGGAGGAGGAAGTCCTACCTTTCATAGAGGAATTAGCACCATATGCTCAGACAAAGTTGGCAGAGGAAAAAAATTTGCAGAAGATGTCCAGAACTATAAGACAGGGGCAACATGACCTTTGGCATATTCGGTTCAAAGGAAAACTACTAGCCAAATCAAAATGGTACTCTAGGGGGAAGGTAGACGAAAATTTTCCTCACTTCATTGAGTAAAGATTTTGAGGACCAAAATCCTCCTTAAATGGGGAGGTATGATCCAAATCAGATCATTAGATTATTTTTTGAATCTATTGCATTCTTCAAAGTGGAAAAAATTGGAGGAATCAACTTGCAAGGTCATTTTAATGGCAGGTCCCAATTTGGAATATTGGGGTTTGAAACCTTCTAGATCCATTTTGAGGAAACAAACAACATTTTTGGGGGGTAAAAAAAATTTCCACTTGATCTTGTATCCTTTGATGTTATTCCACACATCAATACCTTTCCAACGATGCAAAAATCATGCTAATTGGAGCTTGTATGAAAACAGTATGCCTATTACAAGTTGACCTATCGTGTTGACAACCATCGTATAAGTGGATTTCATGTCATCACTCATTACTCACACATATGGGGCTATCCACATATGGACTTTCAAGAAGATTCTCTTACGTCCAAAACCTTATCACAATTGAGGATTGAGGAAGTCAAAACCCAACCCCTAGATGGCTATCGGGTGATGTTGAATATTTGACCATTAGGAGAACGGATTCCATTTTTTAACATTGTATTTGTTCCATAGTTGATTATAAGCATATAGGAGTGGTATTTTGAGAGAATAACGAAGGATGAGATATTTTGTAGCAGTCATACAGGTCATAGTGTCTAAGGCAACTCCACAAAGAGTGCATCTTTCTTTGTACTTGCATTTGAGGAAAAAAGAGTAGAGCGACCTCACCTTCTAGCAGGGTTTTCTCCTGTATTGGGTTTCCAAGGTTATATCTTGTGTTTATTTGTGGATGGTGTGTCAGTATTTATTTATGTTCTCTATTTTTCGCATTTCATCTATTTCACAGAAAACTAGTAATTAAAGAATATGAATCTAAAGGAAATTAAACTTCACAGTAAATATTTCAGTATTTAATAGATCTGTTGTAACGAATTGTCCAGTGGAATATCCACGACAGTTTGCATATCAAAAACGATGGGATTGTGCAATATGGGATCTATGCATGATTTCATAGGTCAGATGGAAGTTGATTCCAATGTTGACTTTGTTAAAGACATATAAAAGCCTAAAAAAAGGGATCACTAAGAAGATGCAGGGTTCTAGAAGGTTATAGGATGCATGCGAGGATTAAAAGGGGGTTAAGAAGGGATCGTAATATAAAATTTAAGAAGATTAAAGATTGCACAAAGGTCAAATGCATATTAGATCAAGTAGTTATTCATCAAGGCATGAGAAAAGCAAGGTGCATTCCAAGCTCATTATGAGGAAGGTGTAATGTACTTGCCTAACACAAACACATGGCATAAGTCCATCCAATATGATGTTTAAAAAAAGGCCTGGTATGGATGAGATGTGTAATATCTATGGTTATAAATCAAAATATTTAAAAATATATATAATTTGTGATTTTAAAAAATAAGAAAACAATACCCATCATGTATGTGTGTACACCAGCATAGATCCATATTAACTCCTAATTTTTATGCACTTGAAAGATATGCATCTCAAAAATTTTAATCCCTGTCTATACTTAATAAATTTGAAGAAGATGAATCTACATCGGTATAGGATCAAGTATCAATTATGTGAGAAAGTATAATAAATGGAGCGACATAAAATAAAAGATGATTGTAATATTTTATCATATATTTGATGGATTTTCAGGTCAATAATTGATTTCATTTTAACATGATGTTTTTTGTTTTCATAGCAGAGAAAACATTACTCGTTCTTACTTGGTATTTGTGTTATCTTTTCATTATGTTTTATGCCTGAAATTATATATTGTTTTTTTTTATTTCCCTGTAAAGAAATGTAAAAAGTAATAATGATTTAGGTGTAGTGATTATGAAATAAAAAATTTAATTCAAAGAAAATTTCAAGACCAAGAGTGATAAGTGATTATATAGTTTTTGGAATCAATCTGATAGAGATAAACCTACCCACTTGCAATCATAGCAATAGCAACAAGCAACCATAACCACTGACACAAGGATTTCCACAACCTCCTCACACATCCACATGACAAGAATATATCTTGTAGTTGACCTCAATGTTAGCAATGTACACATTATATTAGATAAGAGGGTTTGAACTAATAGGCTTCCAATATGAATCAACCTCATAGACAACAACATTCCCAGTGAAACACTTAATGAGATTGTCATAAGTTGAATCCAAAATATATTGATAAATATCGATATTTAGGGATGTTATTGCTCAAAATTCTCAAACAAAATACAAAGTTGACATTGGCTAATGCAAAACCTCTCACTTGTTGAAATCTCAAGAAAGCTCAATTTTATAAAATCGAATGTTTAAAAATAAATGTTAAGTTAATGGCCAAGCTCTCCATGTCATCATCAATAGTGGAAGTTAGAAGACATGAAAATCAATAACCCAACATCTCTTCATATGGACACTATCGAGGATCTACAACTATACTCCCTTCATTGGTATTGGCATCAAATCAATGAAGGATGATGTGGACAAACAAACAATGGAATCTTACGTTGCTTATTGAAATACGTGCCAAGGTTATGTTGACATTAAAATTATGAATTGAATCGAGTCTTGCAAATACACATGGCATTGTGCATGGTTTGTCTAGATTAAGGTTATGATGGACATTGTCATTAATTTAAAAGTTCATTATCTTCTGATTTGGGTCATACTTCAGAACCATATGAGTGTTATAAGTGTGTTGGTTATATTTGATAAATAAGTTCTTTGTGTTAAAGAGTTATTTTTATAAGTGTGTTAGTTATATTTGATAAATATGTAGGTGTTTTTTTGTGTTAAAGAGTTTTTTAAGTGTGTTGAATGTTTGGTTGGAATCAATGATACAAACAATAGTTTGATAAGATGTAGAGATTTTATTGTATGAATAAATTTGTTTGGTATTTTATAATTGATTTTTATAAGTTATCAAAAATATTTAACACATCTTAGAAGGCCCTGCCTATACCGAAATAAGATCCCAATTTCAAAATATTTGCCATAATAAAGGCCTTCATAACCTTCTAAGTCATCAAAACTATGTTGATCTTGGATTTCTTCTCTCAATGCTTGTTTAGCACAGGAATACAATTTTATCGAGTTAATATGTTATCCGCTTAAGGTCCGATAGACCAATTTTGGTCTCAGTGGACGTTAATCATCATCATCATCATCATCATCAATGAATTAAATTTATTTAAATAAAGGTTAATAAAAAAGTGATGGATTTTATTTTTGAACTCTTTATCTAATATATTATTTTAATAAAAAATGGATTTATTGACCCAATTTTTCTTTTCCTCAGAAAAAAAGCGTAATTATATTTCAAATTTGAAATAAAATTACATTATGTAGATGCATGCTCATATGCATTGCTGAGATGGACCCAGAAAGGTCTCTAAGATTGAAGGCAAGAGCATCAAAAAGAAAGGTAGCTCTGAGGCTACTTACAACTATAGTAATATACATAGAACCTTTAAAGAAAAAAATTGTAAACGTAGCTCCGAGGATACATACCAAAGTAGAAGTATCATAGAGCCTTTGAAGACCTAAACAACATCACATTAAAATCTAAACTGATCCAAAAGTTGTAGTTTCCATCGAAACTGTGAATAGAGTGCAAATCAACATAATCATGGCCTTTCAAAATAACAAAAGACAGTGTGGAAATGGTCACAAAATTTTATAAAAAGGAAGCAGAGACTAGAGCTAGGGTTGGGATTTATTGACCCAAGTTCTCTAGTATGTTATTTTAATAAAAAAAGAAGGAATTTATTACATTTAGAGTAATTAGGTATATCCATAACTAAAGTAAATGTGTCAAGTGGTCAATATTAATAAGTTATATTGAAACTAACCTTACAAAAAATAAGAAATAAAAATAAAAGAAACTTATATTGCAGGAGTGAAACTTTGCACCCTTACAGACCACTGGTGGGTTATTTCAAGTGGTGTGGTTTTCCTTGAATAATAGTGATGAGTTAGCTTGCATTCACAGATAACAACTAGTGATGGTTGTCCTCAATGTCAATTGACCATTGAGTTATGATGGGCCTTGCCACCTTAGGAAAACTAAGAAGGTTAAAGAAACCCATCTTAAGAAGGTTATGAACGTTAACTATTAATAATAACTTTTTAAAAGAATGGCAAAAACTTTAAACCTAGTTAAGGGGTTAATGATAGAAAAAAAATGTTCTTCCTTAATCTCTTCCTTGAAATAAAAAAAACATATTCTTCAAAAAACATCCAGAAATACATTTATCAATATAATTACTTAAGAGCTAATTATTTTAATGAGTTTCATGTAATTATCCATAGAAACAGAAATTTTACACTCATGCTTAAAGCATAGATTATATCCCATTGATGGCCTTAACCATGTATTCGTTGATGTGATTAGGATGTTGTATAAGATTCCATACACTTCATTTTCATAAAGTTAAATGTATAATAAACAAATTTGGGGGGAAGGATGAGAAAGTCCACTTTAACGTACAAGTGATATAATTTAGCACATAAAACATTAACATTATCCATGGGAAAGATGATAAGGTTCGTTGTAACCTGACTTCTCTCGTTGCAATAAAACATTTAGCACATAAATGTTTCTACAAAAAAAATCTTTGTCGTATCTTGTTAAGTATGTATCAAACACATATTGATTATTTTATATGCTTGTGCACATAAAATATGCTTGTACACAATCCACTACTTACTAGGTGTTATTGCATAAAAACAAAGATGCTTGTACACATTAAAAAAACTTTTTATTAGTTTAATCTATGGCATTAAATATATATCAAAAATACCTTTTGTGCAACGCTCCAAAGGAAAAGCATGTAGATCTTACTAAAAATGAATCGTAATTCATTAAAGAGCTCGAAGTACCAAAACAATTTAATTTATTTTCAACACAATGGTTGTAAATGGTTGTTAACTTTTCATTTCCAACATTATCAAATGAAGAAAAAAATATAATTGGTGAATTATAATTAAACATAATAAAATGACACCTCCATAATACAAATGTTGAAATTAAGCATGTATATATCACTCTTCATTGCCATCACTTTAATTATCTTCCTCACTTGGCATTATAACATTATTGTTCTCAAAAAGAGGTTTTAATATTGGATGTGTTTTAGTATGAACCACCAATCCCTGTCCAACACATCTAGGTAAAAAATCACTTGGTTGTGATGTTTAGGGAAAACATAAGGCTCCTTAGTTTCATCCCACGTCTTTCTAGAGTTGATGCATATTATCCCACTATCATAATAATCCTTTATGTTACTCCAATCACAGGTATCCCACCACTTGCACCTAAAAATAACACATTTGAAAGATGAAAATTAGACTTGCATCATCTCTTATATCTTTCAATGTAAACTAAATTCCCCTATATTAGGCTATGATAACAATGGGTAGCATAATTAGATTGGTCAAAATCCACCTCCACTCCACAATATAGAGTGACACCTCCATCATCAACATCCTTAGTGTGAAAATGATGTTTGTATGCCCATGTAGATGGAAACAAATGAACTTGTAAAAATGTGAACAAAGGATGGTGCCATATGTCTAATAATCCAAACATTAATAAAACATAATATATGTTATAATTCAAACATGCATTATAAAGTGAATAGTGTACAAAGAGAGATTATTACAAAGTTGTTTCACCTTATCCTTATTTTTAGTGCATCCTCGTAACCACGTGGGTAATGTCCATACGTCCCATATTTATCTCTAGTCTAGTTAGCCACCCAACTATATGGACATATCTTTGGCACATTTTCTTTCAAATGATCAGGATAAGGTGTGATTATGCTATTCAATTATTTTAACTCTTTCCTATCACTATTCTATTTCCTTCTATTCTCTTCTTACAATGTAATGTGACCCATGGTTGTGTTGCCTCTGCATTGTAAAGAATGAATTTATTGATGGCATCAATTTCTGAATTTGTTGATGTACTCATGAAATAAAAAACAAATAGCATGAGATCAAATGTATATTATCAAGTTTCATGTAATAAATTACTTTGTATAAATTTGACAAAAGATAAGTGACTTGTTCTTTATCATGAGCCTTTTTCCATTACATTGAAGTAGCCCCCCTTCCCTTTTGTCCTCATCCTGTTGGTCATATGATCAAAACACTACACTTGGTGTGTCATCGATTTTCTTCAAGTACTCACTAGCATAATAAAATGACTCATATACTATGTATCCTTCCACTATAGACCCCTCAGGTTTTTCCCTTTGGTGAACAAACCCCTTCAACCTTTTCATGTGTGCTTCTAGGAAGAACATCCAAAGACATGAAACCACCCCAACTAATTCAACCTCATCAACTAGGTGAAACAAAAGATGGACTTGTAAGTCCATGAAACTCGTGGGAAATTCCTTCTCAAACATATAAACAATATCAATTATCTCTCGACGTCATCGTGGAATGCTAGCCATGTGAATCTCCTTTGATGTAACCCAACATACAAATGCATATAATCCAGATATGGTGCGTTGTAGGTTTTGGGGTGAGTTATAGTTCATGCAACCATGCACAAGCAATAGATAATGGGACTACATAATAAACACATATAAAATTAATTGGCATAAAACTATGATTGCATAGCATATTATAACCTACACCTCATAAAAAGAAGCATGTAATCGACAAGCATACGTTAGAAGGTTCAAATCGTTGTGTAATTTTAACCCCAACAAATGTTGTTCTGATGTGAAGAAACATCATAGATTTGACCCATTTAAAGAAGGCACCTTCACACCCAATAACATCCTTTGCTAGAGAAAGATCATCTTTCTTCAAAATCCATGGGACATCACCTTCTTTAGAAGACCAAGAGAGACCAACCTATCCTCTACATTTATTTTCCCAGCCAATGGTTATTTTCAACATTTGAAGAAACAAGATTTCTCATAACACCCAATGTATCTCTTTTTTTCAAAGAAATGTGCCTACATAAAGAAAATGAAACATTTTCAATATATGCATGGGATCTAATAAGTGGGCGATCTTAAGATGTTCCTAATATGGAAGCTCATAAAATATAGATTTACTTTCACCCTAATGGGAATTTTCAAAACATAGGTGTCAAAAAATTTAGGTTCATTGACCATAGGTTATCCATTTGAATCTAACAATTCTGCAATTTCATTCTCCTCCTTTGTATCATATTCCCTAAGCCAGTTTGTAGGTGACAATATTTTAGGTATTTATGTGGGTTCTCTCTGGTTTACCTTTGAAATCAAATGTTTTTGTTATATAAGGGTGGTCTTCTAGAAGGAATTCCCTCTAGCAATTGTACACCATCTTCCATAGGTGGTTTGACCACCTAGCCTTTATAAAAGGTCTACAAAATTTTCATCCATGATACCCTTTTGTTACAAGACTTGCGATGTTAATGTATACAAAACACGTTAGTGCCAAATAAGATAGTTGCATGAACTTAAATATGACAAAGAATGTTATGGATATAAACATATCAATCAACATTCTTGCCATAATGAACTCCTCATCCTAGATAATCATTTATGATGTATGCACATATGCCATACAACATAAAAGACCTCTCTGCCAAGATGGGTTTTGATACATGGCGTACATGTATCCCTTCCCATAATTAATTTGTTTCATTGATTAATGGTTGGAGGTAGACATCCATTCTCTTCACTTGTATTCTACCAAGGACTAAAAGAGACAACATAATATTTTCATTCTTCATAGAAAACCATGGAAAGATATTTTTATTGATCAATACCATAGACCAAACAAAATAGTTGGTGTTTGAAGGGAATACAAGTTAAATACGTCCATGCTATGCTCAATCCAAGACTTTGTACTTCATCCTTGAATTTCCGGGCCATGTATCCTCTATATGCTCCATGGCTATTGAATCCACTGGGATCTACATAACTCCTAGATCACTTAGGTGTGAGGCATGCCACCCCTGCAACACAACTAATTATTTTTAATGAAAGAGCCTTTCAATCCTTGGGATTATAGGCATGTGCCTCAATATATTATGAGGACCATGTGCCTTACCCTTATTTTTTGTTTCTGGTACTATCAAGCTAACATTATGGACATAATGCTTTGTCCATGTATTTTCCTATGTATATAATACAATCATTTAGATAAGTGTGATATGATATATACTCAACACCCAACTTTTTCAGGAAATGCTTTGCCTCTTCACAGCTACTAGAGATGACATTATCGCTTGGGAGTACCTTATCTTTGAGTAACCTGCAATTAATGAGCAAAATAAATGTACATTATCATCAAGCATGTATGAAATCCATTTTCATTGCTAATCCTATGGAAAGATTCATTAAATCATAGGGGACTTAATGATCTATTACCTCAGTAGTGTTGAGAAACATGATCTTGACATGCTATACATTACTTTTAAGTTGTATAATAACATTGTTGTCCCCATTTAGGTAAACCTTCACCCACTACTACATATGGGGTCAAAATTCGACAAAAAATTCTGACAATAAGAATAAAATTAATCACATCGTCACAAATTACGACATAATATTAAAATTTTAATCATTTTATTCTAGGTGCCCTGATGAACGTCGTACTTCCGATGAACTTCTATATCTGTTGATCTTTCGACGATAGTTCATCTATCTATTGACGAATATAGAGAATGTCAAATACTTGTTTGAAAACAGTTTAATGGTCATTGACTTGGTCAACTTTGACATAGTCAACGTCCATCAAAAGATCAACGGTGGTGAATGTTTTCGACTATTTTTTTGTAGGTACAATAGTTATAAAATATCTTAATCCTCATTGTTTGTTGCATGATCCATTAGTCTTTTTTCTATGTGTTGCTTGCCTCAATTCCAATTCTTGATCTGCATAGCTCGGATTTTGTACTTTGAAGGTTACAAATTTTTAATATGACTTTGTCTCTTTTTTAAATACCCAGATTGGATCCTTAACCCTTAGACCCTCTTTCATTTGGGAACACAAATTTTTTCTTAGGAAATAGGGGTATAAACATGTCTACTCAATTCCATTTAATTACTATACAACTTGTCTTAGTCTAGTTCTCTTTTGTTGTTTGATTGTATTACTTGCTTAGTCAAGCTTTGGAACTTATGTGGTAAAAATGTATGGTTTTGATTTGTTGATTAATTGTTGACTATTGCTATAAACCTTTAATAAATCTATGAAGAAAATGGATTGATTCTCTAGTACATATGGGGTCAATATAATTCGATGACATTTGTACCGTACGAATATATTTGTATATTGTACTTGTATTTCTTCAGTGGATTTTGTTTTAAATATATGAAATCCCAATGCCAACACCTAAAGAGAGAGAAAGGACAATTTCTAGGTTAAGGGATGCATTGGAAACACAGGTTGGTGATGGGAAATGTTATTTCCCTTGCAATCAATGCAAGGGCTCTAAAAGAAGAAGACTTGTAAGGAAAACAATTGAAAGACATTGTTGGAGGTATGGGCATTGTGAAGGGGGACATACATATCATCCCATGTTAAGTTAGTCATTATATATGTCTTTGTATTGATTGTATTTATAAAATTTTCTTTTGTTTTAATATTTTTTAAATACATTAATGTTATTGATTGTTTGTAATTGTAAAGATAAATCCTCCTAGGTGCCTGCCGCCAGATAAATATTTTCCAAGTAGTAATAGAAATACTATTGTAAAAGGCATGGAAGATGGTATGGATATTGAATATCAAGTCAACCCTATGGAAGAATATGACACCAATAATATTTTTGAGTTGGATGATGGGACAAATAGATTGATCTAAGACATCTTTGCTCCTATTGATGAGGAAAACTTTGACAATATTCATGATGTACCTTTGCTTGAGAAGGGAGAACAACCCCTTTATGAAGGCTCAATAACAAATATTCTCTTTGCTATAATGTTGTTGGTGAACTTGAAGGTATTGAATGGTTTGCCAAACACTTGTCTCGCACAGATCCTAAGGTACATAATATAATTTGTTACATATTATACGTAAAGGTCGACTTTGTTTTTCTCTATTTTTAGTGTCAATTAATGTGTAAATTAAGGATGCAATATTTCTTTACTGTTATTATTTACATTATCTAGTTATTTTCTATGTTGTAGATTGTTAGGTGAATTTTTCTTACCACCGTCAAATAATTTACCTCGCACATACCGAGAGTTGTGTGCCATTATGAAAGATATTGGGATGGAGTATCAGGCTATTGATGCATGTATGGATGATCATATTATATCTTATGGACAATATGCATCGGAAACGAAATTCCCACAATGTCAAATCAGTATATATCGGACCAATAAAGTAATAAAAAAGGTGTCTCGCAAGGTTCTTCATCATATTCTGATAATTCCACGTTTGCAGTGATTATCCAGGTGCCAAAGCATTGCATAGTTTATGGATTACCATGCATGGAACAAAAGTGAAGATGGTGTTCTTCGAATGCCTACAAATGGTTCTACATTTAGGAACATCGAAGAAATATGGCCAATTTTTAAAGAAGAACTTTGTAATGTTACGCTTTCATTTGTAGTTGACGGTGTTAATCCATTTGGCGAGCTTATATCTTTTTACTCAATGTGGCCTATTTTTGTTATAAACAATAACCTTCCTCCTTGGATGTAAATAAAGAGGGAGCACACAATGTTGGCAATGATTTTTTGAGGTATTTGTTAACAAAATTAGTTTGAACGTTGCATTTTGTTTATCTTATTTGTTGCATAATTACTTATATATATACAAGGTAGTAATTATGTATACTATAGAAAAACATATTTTCAATTTGAAAGAAGAGAGTGGAATAAAACCACGAAGAATGACACCTCACCTATGGAAGTTGGAATATAATAGAAATCGTCACGGTAAGCATTCAGTTTATGTGTCATATATATTAATGTTTTACAATTTTAATTTATATTGAATTATATTTATTGTATCTAACAATTATTGTTGTAATATCATTAATTATTTTTCATAAATGTCATCAAGGTATTAATGGGCTTCCACGGGGAATGAAAAGTTACCATATACAATTCAATAGGTTTCCCTACTATAAGCACCTACAAATAGCTCATTTGTTTGATACAATGCATATCGACAAGAATGTAATATAAACGTTGTGGAAAATCGTAGATGGAATGAGTGACAAAGAAAAAATTGTCAAAAATTAAACTGACATTCAGGAAGCCAATCATGCACTGCAAAATATGATTTATTCAAATAGAAATGGATGTCGAAATAGTCTTCCATGGTTGTTTACCTAGCAAGAAAGTAATGTTGTAAAATATCTCATTCGAAAAATTAAATTCCCCGCGAGATTTGCTTCAAACATAAAGAATATCTTAACGAAGAAAGGTGAATTTGGTGGGTTGAAAACTCATGACTGGCATACCTTATGTTAGCATCGCCATTTTTCTTTCCAGTTAGGAGTCGGTTTTTAGTCGGGGTATGACCCATGCGCCCAAACATGTGAAGTCAGGTACATAGCATCGTGGGGTCAAAGTCAGCAAGTGGCCAGTTGGCCCTTGGAAACAGGAAGCGATGTCAGAGTCGAAACATGCGTGAATAATATGGGTATGTACTTTCCAAAGAGTCGAGTCTGGTTTAGAAATCAGTCTCTACGTGCCCTAGGTTGAGTCAGGTAGTTAATGGAAGTCGCATCGGCAAGTGCAACAGTTATTATCAGTTCATGATAAAGGCCGAGAGAAGGAAAAAGCACAGTGTTCGTATCATGAATGCCCTGCGAACCTTATCGCGTGTGTTCCACACGCGGAGATGTGACATGGAAAACCTACAATTTGATTCAAAACATCTCGTCACCATGAATTTACTGTCCTCTGGCACGATCTCCCCTTCTTCCCGAATTGTTATAAACTTCAGATGCTCGACACCCATTTCACTCGTGAAACCAAGTCTGCACTATGTTTGCAATTTCCCTTGCCATTTCAGTCGTGAAACCAAGTCTGCACTATGTTTTCAATTTTCCTTTCCATTTCAGATCAATCAAAATTCTCTCCCTGTGCATTTGTCGGATAGATTGTGCACAAAGTACATATTGGTCGCGACATGGCGACTTCCCAGAGTATAAGGAAAGGCACACGGAGTAGCAGAATTTCTAGTTCTAGGCCCCAAAGTGACTGGGAGTCGTTTTGATCTAGGTGGATATCGGTGGCCACCCACCTTTTTCGACTAGCTCAAAACAGTTTTCCGGCAATTTTGGCAATTTACTATTTTTAGCAGGTTTTAACTTCTAGGGCCATTTTGAGGGCCTAAATGAATGTTTTTAGAGATATAGGTTATCAATTATATCCAAAGGCACAATTGAGCCCCCAAAATTAATCTCCTCAACGATATCTTTCCAACGAGCTATCATACACCTAAAACGGAGATCGTATGCAAAAGTTACGACCCTGACAAGTTGATGTACTAACTTACCCAAATGTGGCCCACATGGCTTTTAGCGCTTCATCTCCTAGGGTTAGGTTTTTGGATGTCTAGGGTTTTTGGCAATCCTGTTTATTGTAAAAAGGCCTTCAAATCCTCATTGTAATCATCTTCTTGCGAATGCGAGTAGCCGTCACATCTATTCTCAGAGATAAGTTGCCACCATTCTAGTGAGTCTTTCACTCTGTACATTTCTTTCATTAATAGAAATCGTGTATTACTGTATCTATGTGTTTATGGTTGCATCTCTGATACATTTATGTTATATTATTGAATATCTGTGACATCTCTATGCATTTCTTTATTATATCTCCGATCTCATTTCGTGTTGAAAATAATATGGATCACGTTCTCACCCGCAGAAAGCATTCCCAAGGGCGTGAAAGGAGTTATTCCTTTACCCACAGAGACTATCAGATAAAATTGCATGGAGCCTGAGGTGGAAAGACTTGCGCAGGGAGGAAAGACAGCAGAAGTCTTGTCTCCCCAACAGAAAACACCTCAGAGAAGGGGCGAGCCAAGGAAGAAAAAGGAATTTGAGGAAGCCCGAGTTTGAGAAGAGTCACGTGTCAAATCAAGGGTAGAAGAATTAATCATGCGCGCCATCCGGCTGGAGTCCACTGGAGGATCGAGTCGTGAAAACAAGAGCAGAAGAAGGAAAATGGATATCACAGGAGTGAATGATCAGGACCCATATCAGTAATTAAAGCAGTCAAAGATAGCTATTGTTGAACTCTATCAAGAAAACATGAAGTTGAGGCGGGAGCTAGCGTCAAAGACTATGGAAACGTCAAAAGCACAGGGTCATGAAGGGAACGTGGCATGGCTAAAAAGACATCTCAGTGAGGTGCAAGACACCATTGTAGAGCTACGAGAAGCACAGAGGCGGTCATAGGAAAGGCATACAAAGCATTCCAGAGAATGTGAAGTGGTCGAAAAAGAAGCCCACGCAGCTCTCACCAACACGCAGAAAAAACAAGTTTAGCAGATGTTCATCTCTATGCCTGCAAATGTAAGATAAATTTTGGCAGTTTTGAAGGACACGTTTCCCTAAAATCACCCTACCATTTTGGTAATGTCCATGACTATCGAACCACCACCTGTCATGCATATTTTTCCCAGCAAATGAGCGTGTAGCAGAAATCAAAGTCGTTATAGAAGATAGCGAGTTCCTGGGGGACACCTACCCACTCAAACATCCGATCGAAGGGAGACATTGACACATATTTTCCTCATATCAAGACCTATCTGATGATCATATCCTCATGGCGAATTTTCAAACAATCATGTGTAAACCGACGTGATTATTGTCTATTTTTGGAAAACACCATGTGAAGAGTCTTTGACGCATACCACTCAGTTTCCTAGTTTTTAGAGCTAGCCGTTAGAAAAAAGGGTAGCCCAAGCGATGCCCTTGTTTATATATTTCATCTTTCTGATGTAAGCCAGGTTGGTTGGCAAAATTGGTAGACGACAACTATTGTAAGAAATTTGAGTTTTTTGACTGAAACTTAATGCAAAGGTCCTGTAACTTGATGAAAAGATTCTAGTTGTAGTAGTCGGATGTATTGTGCCTCTTTCTTTGCGTATGTGCTTCCTGTCATTTTTATTCATATCTTTTTATGTTTATTTCGGAACGAATTATCAAACCTGTGGATTCACTGTGCAGTGCCCCTTGTTCACGCCACTTAGACAAAACGTTTTCTTCTAAAATCTAACTTTGAATTCGCCCACAGTGGTGCTCCGGGTTCCTTCCTGTGTTTTTCTCCCCGCCACACATTATGATTTTTACACTGAATATTGTTGCTTGCCTAACCTTTTTCTCTTAGGTTTAGTCACTGAGTCATTTGTCTTTGTCATTTCCTTAAATCGACTCCATAACCCAAGTCTTACTTTCTTGCGCCAATATAACCAGAACCCATTACATCAAAGGTGTTAAATATAGTCGTTTCCTTCAAATCCAAATACCGCACGGAGACCGTGCCTCCTGAGAGAGCCCTCTCTAGATCTGAAAGGCTAGTTTTAGGTCTCAAAGTTGGTTGAAAAAGTTACCTTCATCATCTGTTTATCAGTCGAACAGATTTACGGAGTGCTAACATTCTGGCACCGCTGTCGGGAAACGAAATTGAATAGATTTTCCTTGGGAGAATGACTAACATTGCAGTTTGACCCCTGAGGATAACAGAGGGACAAACATATGTACTGTCTGAAACCCTTACCCTGGTGACTCAAGTCCGAAATACCAGTAGCTCCAAGTAGCGCAATTCAGGAACCCTGGCTCTGAAGACGATCTATACCAAATCAAATCCTGACCTGAACCCTAGTCCCTATAGAACCTGTGTATGACCCCAAGAATATTATATGAAGGACTAGAGATAAAGCATCGGACCCACTTTATTATTTGGATAGAAGCCTGTCCTTACCCGAAGACGGCGCACAAAGTATCGACGACCTTGAGTTTGACGAAGCTTTTGAGCAAACTATGTTCAGGTCTAAGTCGGAAACCAGTTTGGGCAAAACCATTTTGGAAGAAATTCCAAGCCCTGGTATCAAATAATATCCCTCAAATCCCAAATCCTCCTAGATCCATGGCCTCCAAGTTCACCCCCCTCATCCTGCCAGCCCAACTACATGACTTGCCTCATAATTACAACTAGAGAATCAAACTCTACGATGCGGAAGGGAACGTTTCCGCCCATAGGCACCTGGACTGGTTTAATGATTTCGTCAACCTGGAGGAGGTGGACTATGAAGACGCAAAAATGAGGTTGTTTGCGCAGATCCTTTCTGGATGTGTAAGAAAATGGTTAAAATCCTTCCCACCCGTGAGAATTCGAGACTTCACCGCATTCGAGACGTCTTTCCTGAATAAATGGGGGGACAATAAAAACCCTTTGCAGTTGTTAACACAGTACAATAATATGAAGAAAGCACCGGAGGAGTCAATGCAGGAATTCTCAATCCATTTTTTGAAGGTGTACAACTCAATCCCTGCAGAAGTCAAGACACCCCCCGGTGTTGCGCAGTTGTGGTACATTGATTCCTTCGACAGTGATTCCACCCCGTTATTGAGAGAAAGAAGATCCACAAGTCTAGATGCTATAATGAGTAATGTTGTCGAAGTTGAAGTAAACATGATGGCGTCGGGAAAAATAAAACCGAGGTTCAACCGAGGCGATAAGAGACCCCGGGGAGATGCACAACCATCAACGTCGCGGTCCCCGGATGACAAGTTCGACATGATGATGAAGACGATGGAGAAAATGATGGAAAGAATTTCCATGGGAAACAGACATGTTGTCCAAGAACAGAATGACCCCCAACCTAGGAATCAGAACCTCAGAAGGGGTCAAGTCCCTCAGATCAGGCAGAGGGATCAAGGTGACCAGCAAACAAAACCTTTGTTCCAAAACAACTACGCGGATGAAGACTTCGACCAAGCATTCGAAGACGAGATGCATTTTTGTGACGAAAAAAACTCGTGTGTGTTCTTGACAAAGAGTGAGCACGATCAGTACATGAGAAAAAACAACGGCTTCTTGTTGGATACAGACAATGATATGATACTCGAAATGGATGATGTGTCGTCTTGGGAGATAGAGGAGTTCAGAAAAGGCTATCAAAACGCCATCATGCAGTTCCAGAAGAAATATAACCTCTGGATCAATGACACGCCTATCGAGCCGCAACAAACAAACCCCATAAGGAAACCCCTGGTGGACACCCCTTCCACAAGTCGACCGAGGTCGGAAAGTGCGACCAAGGATGTGACAGAGAAAGATAAGTCGAAGGAGGAGGTCCCCAAGATAACTCCAGAAGCGGGTTGGGAGGTGGGTGGAAAAGAGGTAGAGAAAGTTTGTCCCCCTTTCAATTTTGAACATGAGATGGACAAAATCAAAATCTTTTTCTCGTTCAACGAACTTATTAGAAAGGGCAAGTATCGGGAGCAAATCATTAAAATGATGAAAGTGAGAGGAACCCCCGATACTTTGAATGTACAAGATGACCACCCCGCTATCCTTTTTGGCCCGCGCATTGAAGAGACAAATGATACCGAGGAGGTCCCCCCGTTCTACGTTAGTCTAAAGGTCCATGACATGAACCTTCATAACGTCGTGTTGGATTTCCGTGTGTTGCACAACCTCATGCCAAAGGTGATCATGGATGAATTGGGTTTGGATATCACCAGGCCATACAAAGACCTTTTCTCTTTTGATTCGAGGAAATTCAAATGTTTGGGCCTCATCAAAGACCTAGTTGTGTCGTTCGCTCAAATCCCCTCAAAGAACATGGTTATGGATGTAGTCGTTGTGGACATACCCCCAAAGTTTGGCATGCTTCTATCAAGGTCATGGGCTGCAAAGTTAAAAGGAATGTAGTAGATGGATATGTCATATGCCACCATCCCTGTTTTTGTCCATGACAGACGTCTGTACAAAGAAGTGTTGCTGAAATACATGATAAGCAGCAAGACGCAACCGAATAATCATCTCATATACTCTATCGACACTGAAATTGATTCTTCCATATTCTACAATGATTTTAGTTTCGAAGAGGAAGAGCCAACAGAAATCATGACAGTCGACGAGGACACCGCGTGGAAAGCAGCAAAGTGTGTTGACCCGAAGAAACGCGCAGAAAACAAAGCATGGAACATGAGTTTTGATGGCATTGTCAGTAAGCAAGGAGCAGGTGTCGGTGTGTGGATAAGCCCTCCTGAGGTCAGCACAAAGTTGTGCTCATACAAGCTCGTGTTTGAATGTACCAACAACATGGCCGAGTATGAAGCACTAATCTTAGGCTTACAAGTTTTGAAATAATTGGGCGTGCAGAAGATAGCAGTGCACGGAGATTCCGAGCTGATCATAAATCAAGTAAAGGGTGTATATCAGACCATACACCCCATACTAAGAGCATACAGAAATTTGGCTTTGGACCTCCTTGAAGGTTTTTCAGAGTATGACCTATCTATTATCCCCAGAGAGAAAAATCAAATCGCATATGCGTTAGCCACCTCGGCCTCGGTTTTTAAGATCCTCATATTCCCAAACAAAAAATATGAAATCGAGGTCAAGCACAAACAGGCAGTGCCTGATAATATCAAACAATGGAAAGTGTTTGATGACGACAAGCAGGTGGAAATATTCCTCCTTATGAGCAATGAGTTTGATAATACAAACATTGATGAGGAATGTTGTTGCGACGAAGATGAGAGTGCGGATGCACGCAGTAAAGACGACCCTTTCCAAAACCATATCGTGGGAAGGGACATAATAAAACTAAAAAATAATATCATTCCAAAGGGGTTGGTGTTGCTGGAAAAGTTGTTTGATGAAAATTATGTGGCTAAGAACCCCAAGATCACTGCAAGCAAAAAGGACGTGGAAGATTGCAACGTCGAGACTAAGGAGAACCCGAAGATGGTAAAATTATCAAAGACACTCAGTCCAGAGGTCAAGAAGGACTACGTCAAACTCATGAAGGATTTCCCAGACATCTTCACCTGAAAGTATATGACACTAAAGTAATCCAATATGTTATCCCTCTCAAGGACATAAACCTTTCAAACAAAAGTTGATATGGATAAATCCCATGTTGCTTCCACTGATCGAGAAGGAGGTAAAGAATCTTTTCGATGCTAAAATTATCGTTTCTTTGTGATTCTCGAAATGGGTAGTTAATTTGGTGTCTATAAGAAAGAAGAGCGGTGAGATAAGACTGTGTGTAGACTTCTGAAATTTAAACAAAGTGTCTCTCAAGGATCACTACCCCCTTCCTAAAATGGAATACATCCTGCAAAAAGTGGTGGGGTCCCAGAAGATGTCTATGCGATATGGGTTTTTAGGATATAATCAGATCATGGTCTACCCGAATGACAGAGAGAAAACGGCTTTCACAACTCCATGGGGAACGTTCATGTACGCTAAGATGCCTTTTGGCCTGATGAACATTGGAACCACTTTCTACAGGGCAATGGACATCATGTTTTCTAATGAGAAGGAAAATTTCATCGTGATTTATCTGGACGACATCACAATGTACTCTGCCTCCGACAAACAACCTCTCCAGCACCTAAAGAGGGTTTTCTAAAAGTGCAGGAAGTTCAGCATATTGCTAAATCCAAAGAAATCTCATTTCGGGGTGGAATAGGGGAAGTTGTTAGGACACATGATCTCCAAGGAAAGCATTAAGATAGACCCCATTAGGGTTGACATAATCTTGAATATCGGTGCCCCACGCAGTAAAAAGAAAGCGCAATCTTTCCTGGGGAAAGTGAATTTCTTAAGGAGATTCATCCCAAACCTGGTCGAAATCATAAAGCGCATAACCTGCATGCTCAGGAAGGGAAACGAGATCAAGTGGAACCCGGAGGCCAAGAAGTCTTTTGAAGATATCAAAGTGGTGTTGACCAAATCTCCTATGCTAGCCAGCCACGATTTTACATAGGATTTCATCCTATTTTCATTCACCTCAGAACACACTATTGTCAGTGTGTTGTTACAGAAAGACGAGTAGGACTTCGAAAAACCCATAGCCTATTTCAATCGGGCATTGTGCGACGCTCCAATAAGGTACAACATTATGGAAAACAAGCATACACCTTAGTGAAAGGCCTGAAAGAGTTCAGGACATACATATTGCACTCCCATATCATCGCTTATGTACCCAGCAGCTCAGTAAAATATATCTTGACTCAACCCGACCCGGAAGGAAGGAGAGGCAAGTGGAATCTGGATAGAGGCCTTGCTGGAATATGATCTTGAGATCAAGCCTATGAAACTAATTAAGGGCCAGGGCCTTGAAAATTTAATGGCGCAGTCGGACTGCAATGCTATAGGAATGAATTTCATCGTTGATCTGTTGGAATGCCCCCAAGAAGAAACAATTGTGCAGGTATCTCAGCAGTTCATTGATTCTCCTTGGTATGTAGACATCATCTACATGTTGGAGAATCTCTAGGCCCCTCTGGGCATAAGTAAGACTAAGACCAGATTTCCCAAGCTTAAAGCAGTTAAGTTCTATGTTCTGGACAATTCACTCTACTAGAAAGACCCCGAGGGAATATTGTTGAGTTGTTTGTTGGAAGATGACGTGAATCGGGCCATACAAGAATTCCATAAAGGCAACTGCAGAAGACACCACTACTGGAAAACCACCGTGCACAAAATCCTAAGGGCAGGTTACTACTGGCCTACAATCTTCACTAACGTGTATAAAAAGGTCTCCATCTACCACGAATGTCAAATTTTCAACGGGAGAAGAAAATTGCAGCCCCTGCCACTAAAGACGATCTCAGTCGAAGCACCTTTCATATAGTGGGGTCTAGATTTCATAGAATAAATAAATATGTCATCCTTCGCGCAGCACAAATGGATACTCACGGCCACCGACTATTTCATGAAGTGGATAGAGGAAATCCCCACAAAGAAAGCTACCGACACAGTCATCATCCAATTCCTGGAGACAAAAATTTTGTCGAGGTTCGGGTGTCTTGTCAAAATCATAATAGACAATGCGGTCCTATTCAAGTCTAAGAGGATGGAAAAAATTTGTCAGGATTATAGCATAACCTTGGGGCATTCTACGATGTACTATCCACCAGGAAACGGGTTAGCAGAATTCTCAAATAAGAGCCTAACCAGGATCATCAAACGACTCCTGAAAGACAACAAGAGAGCCTGGCACAAAAATCTTATCTATGCATTGTGGACAGATCGGTTTACCACCAAGAATTCCATCTCAACATCGCCTTTTTAGATCATTTACGGCGCGGACGCAATCTTCCCTACTTCACTGGGACCGCCCGTCAGAAATTTGTTGCAAGAACAGGAGGTCGAGCCCAGTGACACGCAAAGGAGAATAAACCAACTAATTCACACACAGCAGGTGAGGGAACAGTTGTATAATCAGTCGCAGCTCCATCAGGAGAGGATGAAGAAAGCTTTCAATAAGCGTTCTAAGCCAAAATATTTTTGGTTGGGTGATCTAGTGTTGAGATGGGACGCGAGAAATGAGGACAAAGGAAAGAACGGAAAGTTCGACCACCTTTGAATGGGTCCATTGAGAATCAGTGATCATTGCGGAAGCAATGCTTATTTTCTAGAAGGGTTAGATGGAGAATGTTTTTCTTGGTGGCCTGTAAACGGAAGGTTCCTCAAACAATATCTGATGAAATAAAATCCATTCAAGTCATTTGTCATTGTAAACAGTCATTTTGTTTTTGCTTCGAGTCAGTAGGTCAACAGAAAATTGAAGCCCGAAGTGAAGGCCCTAAGTTTATGCTGAAATTTTAGAAGCGGTATCGATAGGTTTAGTTTATTTTATGTCTGTTGTTTATTTCCCTCAGTTTTTGAAGGTCAAATAAAGCCAGACACCTAGCCAATTTTTTTTTTCTACCTCGCAGGGAGGATAACATCCTCGTTGGAGCCAGTTTGTTAGCGTCGACATTTTTCTTTCTAGTTAGGAGTCGGTTTTTAGTTGGGGTATGGCCCATGCACCCAAACATGTGAAGTCAAGTACGTAGCACCGTGGGGTCGAAGTCATCAAGTGGCCAGTTTGCCCTTGGAAACGAGAAGGGATGTTAGAGTCGAAACATGCATGAATAAAACGAGTATATCTTTTCCAAAGAGTCGAGTCTAGTTTAGAAATCAGTGTCTATGTGTCCAAGGTCGAGTCAGGTAATTAATGGAAGTTGCATCGGCAAGTGCAGTAGTTATTATCAGTTCATCATGAAGGCCGAGGGAAGGAAAAATTGCGGCATTCATATCATGCATGCCATGCGAACCTTATCACATGTGTTCCACACGCAGAGATGTGCCATGGAAAACCTGCAATTCGATTCAAAACATTATGTCGCCATGAATTTACTATCCTCTAGCACGATCTCCCCTTCTTCCCAACTTGTTATAAATTTCATATGCTTGGCACCCATTTCAATCGTGAAACCAAGTCTGCACTCTGTTTGCAATTTCCCTTGCCATTTTAGGTCGATCAAAATTCTCTCCCTGTGCATTTGTCGGATAGATCGTGTGGAAAGTACATACTAGTCACGACATGGCGACTTCCTAGAGTATAAGGAAAGGCACGCGGAGTAGCAGAATTGTCAGTTCTAGGACCCAAAGATATTGGGAGTATTTCTCACCCGTAGAAAGCATTCCCAAGGGCGAGAAAGGAGTTATTCCTTTACCCACAAAGACTATCAGATCAAATCGCATGGAGCCTGAGGCAGAAAGACTTGCGCAGGGAGGTAAGACAACAGAAGTCTCATCTCCCCAATAGAAAATACCTCAGAGAAGGGGTAGGCCAAGGAAGAACAAGGAAGTTAAGGAAGGCCAAGATTCAGAAGAGTCGTGTGCCAGATCGGTGGTCGAAGAACTACTCATGCGCGTCATCCGGCTAGAGCCCACTAGTGGATCGAGTCGTGAAAGTAGGAGAAGAACAAGGAAAATGGATATCATAGGAGCGAATGAGCAGGGGTCATCTCAGCAATTAAAGTAGACAAAGATGGATATCATTGAACTCTATCAGGAAAACATGGAGTTGAGGCGACAGCTAGCATCAAAGACTATGGAAGCATCAACAGCACGGGATCGCGAAGGGAACATGGCATGGCTAAAAAGACAGCTCATAGAGGCACAAGACACCATTGTACAAATGCGAGAAGCACAGAGGCAGTCAGAGTAAAGGCATATGAAGAATTCCAGGGAATGCAAAGCGGTCAAGAAAGAATCCCGCGCGGCTCTCGCCAGCGTGCAGAAAAAACAAGTTTAGTAGATGTTCGTCTCTGCGCCTGCAAGCATAAGATAAATCTTGGCAGTATTGAAGGACATGTTTCCCTAAAATAACTCTACCATTTTGGTAATGGCCTTGACAATCGAACCGCCACCTGTCGCGCATATTTTTCCCAGCAAATGAGCACGTAGCAGAAATCAAAGTCGTTATAGCAGATAGCGAGTACCTGGCGGACACCTACCCATTCAGACATCCGATCGAAGGGAGACACTGACACATATTTTCCTCATATCAAGACTTATCTGATGATCAGATCCTTGTGGTGAATTTTTGAACAGTCATGTGTAAACCTATGTGATTATTGTCTATTTTTGGAAAATGCCATGTGAAGAGTCTCTAACGCATACCACTTAGTTTCCTAGTTTTTAGAGCTAGCGGTTAGAAAAAAGGGTAGCCCAAGCGACGCCCTCATTTATATATTTCATCTTTTCGATGTAAGTCGAGTTGGTTAGAAAAATTGTTAGACGACAACTATTGTAAGAAATTTGAGTTTTTTTACCGAAACTTAATGCAAAGGTCCTATAACTTGATGAAAAGATTCTAGTTGTAGCAGTCGGATGTATTGTGCCTCTTTCTTTACGTATGTGCTTCCTATCACCTTTATTCATATCTTTTTATGTCTATTTCGGAATAAATTTTTGAACCTATGGATTCACTGCACAAGGCCCCTTGTTCACGCCACTTAGACAAAAAAAATCTTCTAAAACCTAACTCTGAATTCGCCCGCAGTGGTGCTCCGAGTTACTTCCTGTGTTTTTTCTCCACACCACACATTACGATTTTTACACTGAAGATTGTTGCTCGCCTAGCCTTCTCCTCTCAGGTTCAGTCACTAAATCATTTGTCTCTATCATTTCCTTAAATCAAATCCATAGCGCAAGTCTTCATTTCTTGCGCCAAATAACCAAAACCCATTACATCAAAGGTGTTAAATCTAGCCATTTCTTTCAAATCCAAATCTCGCGCGGAGACCGTGCTTCCCGAGAGAGCCCTCTCTAGATCCGAAAGGCTAGTTTTGGGTCTCAAATTTGGTTGAAAAAGTTACCTTCGTCGTCTTTTTGTCAACTGAACAAATTTACGGAGTGCTAACACCTTCATTGAGGCAATTATTTTGGTAGATTTCTATATTGGTAAATATACGAATTTTTATTATTATAATTTAGTTTTCTTTTCAAAAAAATTAATGATCCCTTTTCTGTTACAGTGTGTTATACCTCTATCTCTCCCTGACAACAATGTAAAACAAGTTATATATGATCTTGGAAAATACATGAGGTAAATATGATTTGTATGCAAAATCGTTGTTGCTCAACTTGTCGACATCTATTTTACTTTCAATTTATATATGTTTTTGTTAAAACCTATGATTTGATTTGTTATATCATGTGTAGGTGGTTGTCATCTAAATAAATCCATAAATAAGAAGAATATGCAGAGGAGCATGAGGTATATGTACAGTCAGATGAAGAAGTCGAAGAAGTTGAGCCAGATGTAGATGACAATGTTCTCGACGATCATATTGACGATGATATTATCGAAAATGATTTTGATGATGATGTTGATATGTACAATCCTTTCAACGTTGATTCTGAACCAGATGATACAAATATAGACTAGGATGAAAAAAAAGATGATCAATGATATTGCAGAAATGATGAAATGTATGAGTTATGTGATTATATCTTGTGTATGATTTATTCTCTTTAAAGTATTTTTGTATGGGTTAATCATCGTCGTCATCATGATTTTCATCATTATAATCAACATTTTCATCATCCTCCTCATCATCGCCATCATCGTCATCACTATCATGATTGTGGTCATGGTGTCGTCATCATAGCCATTGTCATCATCATCATCCTCATCGTCATTGTCATCACCATAATCAACATTTTCGGTGTTTTCATTTTTGTCATCATTGTGGTCACTGTCATCATCGTCATCGTCGTCTTCATCATCATCATCATCATCATCATCATCATCATCATCATCATCATCATCTTCTTCTTCATTGTTGTTGTAAAATTGGTTGTCATTGATGTCAACTTTAGAATAAGTCTAGAAGTCTCTATAAGTAATGGTTATAATTGAAGAAGTCTCCAAATTGGTCCTATTATGGCATAGCTTTAAACATGGCCCTCATGAGAAGACGCTTTGAACAAATATACAAGAAGCCCAGAGATGTGGTCATGAAGCCTGAAGTTGTTTGAGGAAAAAGAGGATGATGAACTCTACAATTGAATTTAAAGATCTCATAGATGGATAGTCCTCTTCATGTCTTTTCCAATGGTAGGTGGTACACCACATGGTTCCTCGGGGTTGAGGAGATATTCCCTCTTGAATATCAAAGCCTCGAAGTATGGTTAAGAAGACCTTTACAGTTGTAACAAGAAGTGACAAGTCGGCCCAAAATTAATTAAAAGAAGAAAAGTTGTTGCAAACAATAATTTACAAGTTGGCCCCATTGCAATGATTATTAAAATAAATATTAAGGATATTGTTGGTAAAGTCAGCCCCAATGGAATAATCATTAAAAATTATTTTGACTTTTAATTAGCTCAAGTCGGCCCTAAAAAGAGGGTGTCATATCTAGTATAAATAAGGCACCTAGGAGTTCATTTATTACATCAAATCAAGTGGTTTTTATCTGAGGTAACCAAGGAGATATGATGTGAATTTCAAAGGGAAGATGAATTAAAGAAGGGCAAAATTCCAAGGGAGGATGAAGTCTTGTGATGATGTGTTATAAGGTATGTTATTTAAAGGTCATCTTACCATTTTTGCTATAATTGTTTTTATAGAATGATTCAGAAAGTGAGACTTAGAGAATCTTGAGAAGACGTATCAAAGTACATGTGTTGGGTTGTTTTATTTTTGGAGATACACTATGTGGAAGATAGGGTTTTTGACTAGTCATGAAACTAGTCTCAAACAAGTGTTCTGAGAAAAGCATACATAACTTCTTCATAGAGGATCCAAATTATATGAGAAGAATTAAATTGGATAGAGCATAGTATGTAGTATGTTGTGTGCAATTTTCAAAAACCGATATCAAATATTCAACGTCTGGCATGCTCTACAAATTCACTCTCAGGAATAGGCCAGAATTCAGCAAGGTCTGCCATTTTTTCTATAACTCCTTTTCAAGGGTGATTCAAGGTGTGAAACTTGGAGGAATTTTAGAGAAGATATTGAAGAAGATTGGGTACAAGTTTCCTTTATTCATAACAAGTATGTAGTTATTCTTGTTGAAAGTTAGATTTTGTGACCAATCAAAAAACTAGTCTTGTGAGACTAAGGTAAAGTTTGATGAAGATGGTATTCTCTTATTGTTGAAGATGAAGAAGGTAGGAGGGTATATGATGGTATGCACTAGATTTCTCACACGTTGAAAGGTATGGTTATCTATGTGTTTTTAGGTTTGTATCTTGGTGATTTGGCACATCCTTAAGGCATGTATTAGCATATTGTTTGAGGAATTTTATTAATGCTTGGCACATGCTTGAGGTATATGGTTGGATACATGTCTTGGATGTTTTGGCACATGTCTTGGTACATGCTTGAGGCATGTCTTGGAGGATTTTTTTTATATAGTTATATGCCACATGATCACTTGATGAGAATCATCTAGAGGTTAACAATCCAAAACATTGAGTTATAGCACTTTTCCCCTAAGTTTGTAGTACCTTTTTGTATGGTCACTAGTTGTCCTTTTACAACCCGTGACCAATATTGTTGGTCACTCATTGTTCTCTTTTAAAGGGATACCAATCACTCTCTGCAAAAATGCAAGGCATGACCAGGTCTGTTATTCCTCAATTAGCATTAGTTACCAAAGGATGAGATGAAAGCACAGATTATTCAGAATTCGACCTCAAGAATCCTTCTATATTGAGTTTTGAAGACTTATCCTTCATATTGTCTCCATTATCCTATATATTGAGGGCCTCTCATGGGAAAGAGGAGGAGGAAAAGAGAAAGTAAGATTATTCTGTAAGATTACTCATGGAGCTTGGGAAAGAAGTTTGGATAGAGTTTTATTAGGCTATCAAATTTTAAGTTAAAAATGGTTTCATTTTATTAATAGAAGATGCACATGACTTTCCCCCTTGTTTGATTGTATATTATTATCATAATCTTTGGAGATAATTACTATTTTCATCTTATTTCATTAGATCTATTATAAACCTATACATGATATGTTTGATCTTGTGAAAGGAGTTTGTTTGTGTCTTCATGTGTTCAGATTCACGTTGACAAGAGCGAAGGACATCTTCGAGAAAGCAAACAACAAACGAGCATTCAAGGAAAACCATCAGATGACTGTGTAAGTCATTTTATTACATTCACTCATAGGTCATTTCCATGTATGATTTAGATCTAGGAAGGTCCACAATTTGTATCTCTATTATGTCTTAGGTCTAGGGAGAGCCTAAGGGAGGTAACTCCTGCAAGGTGTAATTATCCTACAACACTTTTGGCACATGGTTTGATGCATATGGTTGAGGTATATATATTAGATGTTTTGGTACATACTTAAGGCACATATTTAATGATATTGTGTATGTTTGAGGTACATCTTTTGGTACATGTTTGAGGCATATCATGAATAGTATGACATATGATTGAGGCATATCTTTGATACATGAATCATGGATGTTATGGCACATGTTTGAGGCATATTTTGGCACATGATTGGTACATGGTTTGAGGCATATATTGGTGATGTTGAGAATATGTTTTGAGATATGTTCTTGGTGATCTTGGCATATGGTTTTGATGATTATGGTGTATCAATATAAGTGACAATGAAAATATTAGTGACAGTGACAGTATCAATGACAGTGACAGTGACAGTGGTAGTATCAATGACAGTGACAGTGATAGTAACAGTATCAATGACAGTGATAGTATTAGTGATAGTGAAAGACACATTGACAGTGACAGGTTGATGATGATGTACCAATTATAGCAGCAGTGACAGGTTGAGTCTACACTTGTATTTCAAGGTGGAAGGAAGGGGCATGGAAAGGGGTTTGTAGCCTCCTTCCGGTTGGAACTGGAGAATATAGAGATTTGGAGATTCCTTCGAGTTGGATCCTATAAATCATGGGGTCATATCCTCCTTCTAGTTGGAGCTAGAGAATACAGGGAGTTGGAGATTTCGTCAGTTTGGAGCCTATAAATCAATGGATCGTAGTCTACTTCTAGTTGGAGTTGGAGAATACAGGGAGTTGGAGCTTCCTTCAAGTTGGAGGCTATAAATCAGCGGGTTGGAGCCTCCTTCCAGTTGCAGCTAGAGAATTCAGGGAGTTGTAGATTCCTTCATGTTGGAGCCTGTAAATAGGGGGTTGGATCCTCCTTCCAATTGGTGCTAGAGAATTTGGAAGTTGGTGCTTCCTATGAATGTAATCTTTGATATATAAGAAATCATTATGTGTTTTTCTCCCATTTGGGTTTCCACGTAAAATATTGGTGTACTATCTATCTGTGTATGATGTGATGCATTGTTTATGTTTATATGTTTATGATATGTTAAATGCAATCATAAGTGAATGGAATCATTGATAAGTTAATGTTGTGATTGAAATTGGTAAAAAGTGCTCAATATTACTCCTTTTCAGGGGTGATTCAAGGAGTGAAACTTGGAGGAATTTTAGAGAAGATATTGAAGAAGATTGGGTAAAAGTTTCCTTTATTCATAAAAAGTATGTAGCTATGCTTGTTGAAAGTTAGATTTTGTGACTAATAAAAAAAACAGCCTTGTGAGACTAAGGTAAAGTTTGATAAAGATGTTATTCTCTTGTTGTTGAAGATGAAGAAGGTATGAGGGTATATGATGGTATGCACCAAGTTTCTCACATGTTGAAAGGTATGGTTATCTATGTGTTTTTAGATTTGCATCTTGGCACATCCTTAAGGCATGTATTGGCATATTGTTTGAGGAATTTCATTAATGCTTGGCACATGCTTGAGGTATATGGTTGGATACATATCTTGGATGTTTTGGCACATGTCTTAGTACATGCTTGAGGCATGTCTTGGAGGATTTTTTTTATATAGTTATCTTCCACATGATCACTTGATGAGAATAATCTAGAGGTTAACAATCTGAAACATTGAGTTATACCACTTTTCTCCTAAGTTTGCAGTACCTTTTTGTATGGTCACTAGTTGTCCTTTTATAGCCTGTGACCAATATTGTTAGTCACTCCTTGTTCTCTTTCAAAGGGCGACTGGTCGCTCTCTAAAAAAATGCAAGGCATGACCAGGTCTGTTATTCCTCAATTAGCATTAGTTACCAAAGAATGAGATAAAAGCTCGAATTATTCAGAATTCGACCTCAAGAATCTTTCTATATTGAGGTTCGAAGACTTATCCTTCATATTGTCTCCATTATCCTATATATTGAGGGTCTCTCGTGGGAAAGAGGAGGAGGAAAAGAGAAAGTAAGATTATTCTGTCGGATTAATCATGGAGCTTGGGCAAGGAGTTTGGATATAGTTTTATCAGGCTATCAGATTGTATGTCAAAAATGGTTTCATTTTATTAATAGAAGATGCACATGAATTTCCCCCTTGTTTGATTGTATATTATTATCATAATATTTGGAGATAATTATGATTTTAATGTTATGTCATTAGATCTATTATAAACCTATACATGATATGTTTGATCTTGTGAAAGGAGTTTGTTTGTGTCTTCATGTGTGCAGATTCACGTTGACAAGAGCGAAGGACATCTTTGAGAAAGAAAACAACAAACGAGCGTTCAGGGAAAACCATCAGATGATTGGGTAAGTCATTTTATTACATTCACTCATAGGTCATTTCCATGTATGATTTAGATCTATGAAGGTCCACCATTTGTATCTCTATTATGTCTTAGGTCTAGGCAGAGCCTAAGGGAGGTAACTCATGCAGGGTGTAATTATCCTACAACACGTTTGGCACATGGTTTGATGCATATGGTTGAGGTATATATATTAGATGTTTTGGTGCATACTTAAGGCACATATTGAATGATATGGTGTATGTTTAAGGTACATCTTTGTTGATTAAGGTTGGTTGTCATTGATGTCAACCCTTGAAGAAAGCCTTGTAGCACAAAGGTTTGGGTAATGGACCCAAGATTGTTTGATGTAAAGATGACTCATTATTGTCTCATCATGGTTGATAATAAGTAAATATGGATGAACTCCAAAGTGTTCCCCTTATGGTGAAATCCATCACGGGAAGACGCTTTTCAGAGTGAGAGAACCCATGCTTAATTATAGAATAATGAGATGAAGGAAAGTGAATTTGTAAGTGAAACTATGCTAGATGGATAATGCTTGTCATGCCATTTTAGGTGGTATGTGGAACATCACATAACTCCTCATGGTTAGAGAGTTACGACCATATGAAGTTGGAGAACCCCTCATGAGTCTTATAGAATCCCCCAAGGGTCAAAGTGCATTGCAAAAGAATTTATTTTAAATGAAGAAGCCCTAAAATAAGGAAAGTGCAATGCTACATGAAGATATAAATAAGAGGCAAAGCTCACTCATTAAGAACACACTTGTACATATTGTATATATATATATATATATATATATATATATATATATATATATATATATTATTGTGTAAAGCTTCTTGTAAATACTTGTGGATACATTTGAAGTGGCGAACGTCTAAGGTAGCACGAAGGGTTGATGGCAAAATTCTCGGATTCACAAAAAACCCTATTTTCTGATGCATACGCGGGTTGTCTGTGTATAGGATGCTTATACATTGAAGGTATACACGGGATGGTTGTGTATAGGCTGAGTATGTACGTAGGTTGACTGTGTATAGGGTGAGTACATGTTGATAAAGCCATGAAACTTGAGAAGATGAAGATGTAGAGGTTCTAGATTCTGAGATCAAGCTCCCTGGAAGGTCTAGAGTGCTCAGATACATCAGATCCATCCATTAGATCAAAAGGTATGTCTTATTTCTATGAATAGTTGGATTTTGATGTATGCATGAGGAATGGCAATGGAGATTTGAGGATTCTCTTTAGAGAGACTAGTGGCTACATGGGATCTTCTGTATAAGTCAAATCTAAAGAAATACAGTGTTGGTATATTTATCATTGATACTTCTTGTTGAGGCACATCTTGTATTTCTTGGCATATGGCTAAGATTTTTATGGTACATGGTTGAGATCTTGTATTTATTGATGTATTGAAAATTTGAATATCAGAAAGGGGTTGATGACTAAGATCATGTGAGTGATATTATACTTGTTCATGATTACACATACCTATATGGCACATGACTAGAGAGAGACATACTTTCCTTGAGTAGAGGTTATGTATGAGGATACATGCAGAGGATACAGTTACAGTCTGGATACAGTGACAGGTTACATATCTATGTGAAAGAAGTTACAGAGGGTCAAAAAATTTCAAGTGAAATGAAACCCTAGTTTTAGAAGGCATACGTGGGCTGCATAACAAATAGGGCGCGTACATACATGGGTTGCATCACTACAGGTCACGTATCTATTATATTTTTGTAGATACATGTTTAGTTCATGCACGATTTGATTACAGGGCAGTTGTACAGATTGGATACAAGGGCAGTGATACAGGTTGATGTAGTTGTACAGCAGTATATCTCACAGTGACAGGTTGACAATGGTTCCATCATTCTACTTCTACTTCAGGGTGGTTGGAAGGGGCAAGGATAGGTGGTTGTATCCACCTTCCGGTTGTATCCGGAGAACATAGGGGGTCGTAGCCTCCTTCTGGTTGTAGCCAGAGAATTAGGGAGTTGGAGCTTCCCTCAGGTTGTAGCCTGAGAAACCAGGGGGTTGGAGCCTCCTTCCAATTGCAGCTGGAAAACAAAGGATGTTGGTGCTTCCAATGAATGTAATTCTTCAAGACATATAAGAAAAATCATTTCGTGGTTTTCTCCCGATTTGGATTTCCACGTAAAACACTGGTGTATTGTGTATGTGTGTGACTATTTATTTCTTATTGCTCATTATTGGATAATAATTCTACATTGATATAACATTTGAAGAAAAAGGATTATAATTACTCTATTACTGATTCACCCCCCCTCTCAATAATCCAACAATTGGTATCAGAGCAGGTTCCTTCAGAAATCAGTTTAACCACTGAAAGGTAGATCATGGAGAGTACCAACTCATATAAAAGTGGAATACCACAGTTTGATGGACATAAGTATACTTTTTGGAGCATGAGGATAAAGACATATATACAGACATGGGGATTTCAAGTTTGGAAATCTATTGTATATGGATACATAGCACCAACAGTTCCACCAACAAATGACAAAGTATTGAAACTCGGTGAGAATAATTCCAAAGCCAAAAATTCACTTTTGAATGGTCTCAGTGATACAGTATTCACCAAAGTTGACATTGTAAATATGCTAATGAGATTTGGGACAAGCTTCGAAATATTTATGAAGGAGATTCAAAAGTCAAAGCAGCAAAGCTTCAAACTTACACAGGTCAGTTCGAACAACTAAAAATGAAGGAAGATGAAGATATCGCAGCCTACTTCATACGAGCCAATGAAACAGTGAATGCAATCATAGGATTGGGAGACGAAATCGAAGAATCTGTAATTGTTCAAAAGGTACTAAGATCTCTTCCTATGAGATTCAACCCTAAGATATCAACACTAGAAGAAAGATCGGATCTAAACTCAATAAGCATGGACGAACTGCACGGAATATTGACAACATATGAGATGAGAACTGAACAAGAAAATCCAGATGTAAAAGAAGCAGCCTTCAAAGCATCCAAAATATCAAAGAAAAAGAAAAAGGAACAAGAATAATATAGTAGCAGCAGCGACGTCTTGGAAGATAATGAAGAAGTGGCCAACTTCGTCAAAAGACTGAACAAGGGAACCAATGGTAGGTATAGAGGTAATCTTCCTTTAATTTGTTTTAATTGTGATGGTATTGGTCATTTTGCTAACAAATGTCCTCATAAGAAAAAGAGAAATGATGAAGGTTATTGAAAAGGAAAACACACATATAAAGGCAAAAGAACTACAAAGAAAGATTTCAAGAAAAGCTTATGCACCAAAGAAGACATATCATCATCAGATGAAGATGAAGTCAGTGACAGTGAGACATGAAGAGTTCTATTCATGGTAGTAAAAGACTCTAACAAAGAAGACTCCAAAGAATAATATGAAGAAGCCAAAGAAGAAGTCGAAGAAGAAATTGAGAGGCAGAAGTTGACTTTCAAGAAGAATTAATGTGTGCCATAGAAGTTATCAAAAGAGAAAAGAAGAAGAATAAGAAACTACAAGAAGAACTAGACAAAAAGGAAGACACTCAAGAACTAGAAAAAATGATCACAAAATTGAAAGTTCAAATAGAAGAAGATAAAAGAATTGAAGAAGCACTCAAAGAAGAGCTAGAAGAAAAGGACAGGATCATCGGAAACTTGGAAGTAGAAATTGTCACATTAAGAAAGGATATTCAAAAGAAAAATATGCAGAATAGCTCAAAAGTTTTGGATGACATTATCAGCAGTCAAAAATCTCATCTTGACAAGTTTGGACTTGGATACAATCAGACAGAAAAGGAATCAAGCTCCAAAACAATAGAGCAAGAAACAAATCCAAAAAGCTATGCAGAAACAATCAAAGGGGATAGGAAGATATACAAGGAAGATTATAGGGACACTCCTCCACCGAGAAGATTCAGATTTTAGAATAAACAACAGACAGATAGGCCTCAAGAAGAAGAAGGATTCATAAGAGCACCTCCTTTCAAAAGATATTCAACTCCCAGGTATCAAACTATATTTTTTGGTTTATGTTATGCATGTAATAATTTTGGACATAAAGCTATAAATTGCAGAGCTAACAACAGGAACAATAACAACTTTGAGAGTCATACACAAAGGGGTTATTCAAGAAGACCTAGTGAAACACAAAGAAGAATTTGCAACAGGTTTGAATCCTTGAGAACTGAAGTGGAATACTAGAAATGTAACAAATTTTGACACATGGCCAAAGATTGCATAATGACATTCCTTCCTAAAGAACCTCAACAGAATAACAACAATCATAGACAAGAACCTTAGAAAATGAAATGGATAAGAAAGCAAGATCAGTATAGTAATGAAGAATGCACAATCGCTCTACCGGCTAAGCAGAAGAAACATGTTTGGTATGTTGACAGTGGGTGTTCAAAACACATGGCAGGTGATAGAGACAAATTTCTTACATTGCCAGAGGAAAGAAATGTATCAGTCTCCTTCAAAAATGATAATTCAGCCAAAATCATTGGAGAAGGCACAGTTCGAATTGGGAACAAGAATGAAAAGGCACAAAATGTTCTACTGGTAGAAGATATGAAACATAATCTTCTAAGTGTGAGTCAAATGTGTGACCAAGGTCATAAAGTTACTTTCGATTCA